>JAWZYV010015125.1:0-188267 GCA_038373885.1 Cheiracanthium punctorium | reverse complement strand
GAAATGGTAGATGGCATAAAGGTGAAGGTCATGAGTTCTTCCGCAGAGCGGCTGTCTTTCTTCAGTGTGTGTGTTTTGGGCCAGTTTCTCTTCTGTAGATGTCCTCATAGACATTATGTGCCAGTGTTCAGTGGGCGTACTCAAAAAAAAAATTTTTTGGAGGGGTGCCATACGTACTGAACACACACGGTAAGATTTTTTCACAAAAAGACTTTTCATGAGATTTGTTTAGCTTAAACGGTTATTTTGCAGGGTTCCGAACCCCTTGACAACCCCCCTGGGTTCTCCCTTGGGCATGTTGACAATCTGCGTGTGGCATGGGTGCGATACTGCTGTACGGAAAACCGATCAATCCATAAGAATTAACCGTGTATTTTCCGGTATTATAAACTGATCTAATCATATTGTGATAATATGGTTCTACATTTTTCATTTAAATATGCTCTCAAATCACAATATTTCTATTTCCGATTTATCTGTTTTTAAGTTTTTGATTTCGAGAGTGGCGAGATCCTTGCCCAGGCCCCGTCTACCTTGAATATTTCGTTCTGTTGTTAATGAGCTTTTCTAATTGGCGGAACATGCCGCGGGCTTGACTTCCTATTACGACGCGATAAGCGTTGGTCAATACATTATGAGGGCATATGTGCAGAGCGCCCATAATCCCATTATAAAAAATGGGATGACATCTCAATAGTTTAAAATTTATGTACAGTGGTAGAAAATATGTAGCCTCATACACAGGTCTATCTGATATGTTTACGTGACAGGGTACTTAGTTAATATTCTAAATTATCTTAACTCTCTGACATGCTCACACACGAGGGTTGTGGGGATCACACACACGGTTTTTGTATGAGTACTATTTGGTTGTATCTCTCATCTCGCTATATCTCTAGACCTCACCTCATCTCTCAACACCACACTCATGCTGAAATGGAATATTTTTGATACATACGCTTACTTGTAGTTCTAAAATATGCTTAGTTCTCTATCTCACACACTCACACACTATGTAGTCGCGATATAGTGTCACACTCACCGTGTGGGGTGCTTTTCTCACTACACTTTGGTACACGTTGGGATTTTATGTTGTGTTTACTGTTCTCACACTCTTATTGGGGGAATATGTGATTTTATAATTTAAGTAAGAGTTGGCCAATTATATACACAGGTTTATCTTTTAGGTTGTTTCTACTCCTCTACCATATCTCACTCTGGTTTGTGTATTCATATATCTCTCTATATTTTTTTATCACTTTCTTATTGCCTAATGTTGGCTTTTGTTGGGGTCTGTACTGGGTCACCTGTGTTTTGCTGGAGTGGGTGTTGGTGTCGGGTGGGAAGAGGGTATGGGGGGGAGTATGAGTGGGGTTGTGGTGTGTGTGTTTTGAGGTATATGGGGCATGTTTGATGAATGATTTTGAGTTTTTTGTAGTGAATGTAGTTGTATGTGTTTTTTGTTTGGGGGGTGTAAATGTTGTGAAAAAATTTTAAGTGGGTTGGATTGTTTATTAGTTGGGGTGTTTATTTTTGTGGTGTTTTTTTATTATATATTTTTTTGTTATATTGGAGGATGTATAGGGTTTAGTTGGTTTTGATGTGTTTGGGATGTATTTGTGGTGGCTTTGTGGTTAGTATGATGTTTTTGTGTTTTTGTAGTTGTGTTTGATGTTATGGTTTTTTTGTTTTGTTTGTTTGATTGGGTTATTAGTATGTTTTGTTTTTGGGGTGTGAAAGGTAGTTTGATGGTGCTTGATTCGTTTTTGGTGTTACAATTTTGATTAGGGGAGGAATGTGTTTAAGAGATATTTGGGAAGGGTTATTTTTGGTGTGTATGGAGGGTGATTGAAGATGTAATGTTGGGATAGAGAAGGTGAATATTTGGGGAGGAGGTTTGTGTTTTTTAGAGTGGTATGGGGAAATTGTTTCTTGGTAGATGGGATTATTAGGAAGGAAGGGTATGTATAGGGGTTGTTGGTGGGTTTAATGGGGTGGGGTAGTACAGAGGTGTGTTAAGTTGTTATGACATTATAAATATGTTTTTGGGGGAGTGATTGGATGAGGGTTTGAGGGAGATGTGGAAGATACTGGGTGTATTAATTGGTGATTGCAAGCTGTCTTTTCAGAATACATTCTGTTTGTGACACTTGTTACAGTTGAATTTGTTCTGACTTTTGTGACACACACATGTGCAGCTCTTGTTGAGTATGAGATTTTGATTAGAGAGACTTCTATAGAGATCCTTCGACATACGTCACGACACATAAGTTTCTCTCCTTGTGAGTACGAGGGTTAGTGTTAAATTTCCTCTCTCAAGAATCTTTTCTGGCATATGTCACACACATGAGGTTTCTCTTTTGTGTGAGTACGAAGATGTGCATTTAAACTTTCTTTCTGAGAGAATCTTTTCTGGCAAATGTCACACTCGTAAGGTTTCTCTCCTGTGTGGGTACGGAGATGTTTGTTTAAGGTTCCTCTCGCAGAGAAACTTTTCTCACATACGTCACATACATAAGGTTTCTCTCCTGTGTGCGTACGAAGATGTTTGTTTAAGGTTCCTGTCTTAGAGAATCCTTTGTGACATATGTCACACACATAAGGTTTCTCTCCTGTGTGGGTACGGAGATGTGCATTTAAATGTACTTTCTGAGAGAATCTTTTCTGGCATATGTCACACTCGTAAGGTTTCTCCCCTGTGTGGGTACGAAGATGTGCATACAAGCTTTCTCTCCGAGAGAATCTTTTCTGGCATGTGTCACACTCGTAAGGTTTCTCCCCTGCGTGGGTACGACGATGTTCATTTAAGTTTTTTTTCTGAGAGAATCCTTTCTGACATATGTCACAATCGTAAGGTTTCTCCCCTGCGTGGGTACGACGATGTTCATTTAAATTTTCTTTCTGAGAGAATCTTTTTTGGCATATGTCACACTCGTAAGGTTTCTCCCTTGTGTGGGTACGAAGATGTGCATTCAAGCTTGTTTTCTGAGAGAATCTTTTCTGGCATATGTCACACTCGTAAGGTTTCTCCCCTGTGTGGGTACGAAGATGTGCATTTAAGCTTCTTTTCCGAGAGAATCCTTTCTGACATATGTCACACACATAAGGTTTCTCTCCAGTGTGGGTATGAAGATGTTCATTTAAATTTTCTTTTTGAGAGAATCTTTTCTGGCATGTGTCACACTCGTAAGTCTTCCGCTGACAGTGTAAGTTTTCTATCCTCTGCGTACCCTGTGGGTACGAAGATGTGCATTCAAGTTTCGTTTTTTTCTCTGAGAGATATCGTTTTTCTGACGACATATGTCCACACACGGACATATAGGTTTTCTCTCACCAGCTGTGGGGTCCGCGAAGATGAATATTCAAGTGTTTCTTTTACAAAGAATCTTTTCTGACATATATCACACGCATAAAGTTTCTCTCCAGTGTGGATGCGAAGATGAACATTCAAGTTTCCTTTCTGAGAGAATCCCTTATCACATATGTCACACACATAAGGTTTCACTCTGATGTGGATATGAAGATTTTCATTCAAGTGCACTTCATCAGAAAACTCTTGCATAATGCTGCTCTCCTGTGTGCATACCAAGATATACCTTCAAGGAGCTTTTATTGGAGAATGTCTTCTGACATTATGTTGCACTCAAGACGCTTCTTTCTTGTACGATACCAACATGTTCATTCAAGGTACTTTTCTTGGAGAATGTTTTTTGACATTCGTTTAACACATGACTCTTCTCTCCTGTGTGTATGCAAAGATGTTTATTCCAGCTTCCTTTCTCCAAGAATACTGTATTACATTAGTTGCATGAGAAAGGCTTCTCGCCAGTATGAACATCAAGGTGTACCAGAAAGTGGCTTTTCTTAAAGAACACTTTTGTACATATGCTGCACATGAAAGATTTCTTCCCTGTATGGGTAAGACTGTGCCTCCTCAGGTTGTACTGCATAGAAAAAGTTTTTTGACATGCATTACACTGAAATGTTTTCTTGACTACAAGAACCGGCTTTCAAATATGGATGCTTGGACAAAAATTTTTTGGCAAACATCATTGCAAGAACCAGCTTTCAAATGTGGATGCCTGGGCAAAGCTTTTTGGTAAGCATCACTCGGACAAGTTTTTGTATTCATGCATGTGTAATGAAAATATTTAACTACATAAGTGATAATCTTAACGAATACAAGAAATATTTTTCAGAGCTATTTGCTTCATGTAAATACAGTACAAAATCCACTGTGTACATGCTCCTTTGTGCATAAGATATGTCTATCTTAACTGCTTTAATATTTCATTGACATTAGTATGAATAATTCAATGTATAACAATTTCAAGATTTTGACAAATTATATTATTTATCTGTCACATATTTTAAAGAGAGGGCTTTGTGACTTCTGCAACCTAATCAAAAAATTGGGATAATAAAGTTCTCTTGTTTTCTGTATTTTACTGATGCAGATTTAAATTGAAAAATATTTAATAAACCCAATGATGGTTTCATCAGATCATTTATGATCTGTATACAAAATTCAATGTTTCACCTTCCTAAAACATCCCCAGCAATCTTTTAAACATGAAGCTTCTTGTGGTGCTCTGCTCTGGAAAAGTATTAAGGATGAGAGTTCCATACAAAGACATTGTGAAGATAGACGGCAGCTTGTAAAATCTGTAAGAAAAAAAAGGTAAGCTTATGAAATGACTATACAAATAAGAAATGATCATTTATAACACAAGTCTTTAAATAAAACAAAAAAAGGGACTCTTGCCTTAAAATGCTAAATATATAAATCAAGGTTTTAGGCACAACCACTTTGTCACTAAACACTTACAGGAAATTTATTTGTTTGAGTTTAATATGAAAAAAAGACAGTACTTTCTAGTACAGTTAGTATTTCAATAACTTAACTCTTTCAGACCTGATGTATACAGTTGAGGGGACTGAGTTTGAAAAGGTACAGTAAGTAAATAATAATTTTTAACTTGAAAAGGGTTACATACATTTATAAAAATTATCAGGATTTTTTTTTAACCTTTTCTCTTGCAAATTTAATCTCTCTATTATTATATTTTCAAAAAAAAAAAAAAAAAAAAAAAAAAAAATCTACACAAGAGAAAAATATATAATCTAATTTGGAAGGGTTAAAAAAAGGTTGGACCTTCTTCAACTTCCATACTGGGACATAAGGTACGTGTAATGCTCATGAGTAGAGATTCGGAATTTTAGTTTTTATGAAATGTAAATTTAAGTGAAATATTCTTATAATTGCGAATAAATGCAAGATATAAGAAGTTTGTGAATAAAGGCAAATTATGTAATTATGTAAAAAATTTCTTTTTTGTGTGTGAGAATAAATGCAAAACATTGTTTTTTTAAATAAAGAAAAGAAAGACCAAAAAGAAGGAAATAATACATTAAAGAATCAACTAAAAACTCACGAATCAAATTAGCTTCATATCTGAACTGTGCCCAAATTAATAAAATTAATTAACAGATTAGGAGATTCAAGGTACCCACTGCTTACTGTTATTGGAATAAATTAGAAGGCTTGAAAGCCAGTTTTGAATAACAAAGTCAAAGGATTTGGATCTAAACACAATGCTAAAAAATGCATCTGAAAAAACTTTCAATAAACTTTCTTTGCACATGGAATTAAATATAGCAAATGAAGCCTATTTTCAGATTGGTTAATTATTTTGAACATCTGTATCTGAGTATGACCACCCTAAATTGTATTGCATGAAAGCGTTTCAAAAATTCCTTAGTTCAGAGCATTTCCCCAAAATAAGCTCATTGATGAGTACACAGAAAAACATGTTTTGTTGAATTCAACAAAATTTGATTGGTGCTAATTCAACCAAAAAATTTTGTAGGTTTTAACAAAATATTTTGTTGAATCAATGAAATTATTTCGTTGAAATAGCACAACCCAAATTTTTGTTGATTGATTTGTTGATTCAACAAAACATTTTTTCAGTGTACATCCACTTCAATCACCCAATGTTGCAATCAATAAACAGGAATTATGATCGCAATATTAAGCACATACTGTGGTATTTTCTTTTCTGACCTTCGCTTAAGCAGCTTTACAGAGCATTTGGAACCCAACCAATAATGTAATCCAAAATACTTCTTTAGTAATTATAATACTGTTGCTACTAACAGAAAAACAGCTCTAAATCAGTCAAATGTTGAAATGACAAGAATGTATGTTTTAATTAACATTCAATATAAATTTTAAGTGTATAAAAAATGTGTTATTAATTTATGCAAATATTAATTTTTTTTCTTCGAAATTTCTGTTCTTTCATTTGCAAAAATTCAGTACCTGTACTCATGAACCATGGCTAAGGTCTAAGTCATTTAAAGTACTCCCAAGACTATCCACTGATTCCATCCCTTAAGTGACCGTATGTCTCAATTTGAAAGTGAAAAGTGTCATTTTTAGGTTGGATATTGTGTTGCCACAAAGCACAAGCACAATTAAAATATCTGTTTTAAGGAACATCATATTGTTCAGTTTTATCATGTTTACTTTAAAGAGTGAACATGAACAACAACAATAATATGCAGACAGCAACAGATAGAGCCAATAATGATTGGTAGGACCACCTAGAAAGCTGACTCAAACACTTCAACACCTCTCCCCCTAAAACTGACACTTGGGCATATTGGTGGTAGGAAGTCAACAAAGAAATGCACATCATGAAGCACTGCACCACAAAAAACAGCACAAATAAAACAAAAACTGCTTGCTGCCTAAGTTCAATCATAACTGACATTGCGTGAATCTATAGTCCAAAACCTTGCTCTGTGTCATGATGCAGTGTTTTCACTACAGCGCGAGAATCTCGCATTTTTTTCTTTTTCTCGCATTAAAAAATTATTACTGCGAGAAATTCGCGCCCCCTACAAATCAGTTTCATTCTGCGCAAAATTCTCGCATTTTGGAAGATTTGGGCACTTAAAAAAAAAAAAAAAAGTCGTGCATGCTTCCATTTTTCCTAAAGAGGTTATATAAGCCAAATTCTCGCAGGTTACTTTTTCTGAATGTAATTAGGTCTGACTTACAGATTTTGAGGACCAGTTACATGCTATAAAAATAACTAAAATTCATAAATACCTTGATTTTGAATGTTTAACTGAGGTAAGAATAAGTACCCATTTTCATATACCTTGCCCACTGGGTATTTATCCAACTCACATCTATAGTAAAAAATTCTCACCTATTTTTTTAAAAATCTCACTCAGTTTTGGGAAAAGGGTGAGAAATTCTCACCCATTTTTTTCCCATAGTGAAAACACTGTGATGTACATCATTTAAGAGAAATTAATGAAAGGAAATCAATCATAGCAGAAAAATGAATTTTAGGTAAGAAATTATGAAAATGTACTTATGTTCATGTCTGTACTTATAAAACCTAACCCACAAAAGAAATTCATTATGTCATTGTCATTAAAATAAGAGGGAAGGAAGACAAAGAATGTTGTAGATTGCCACTGCATCAAATAAGGTGCTGCGATTGCAGCTAAGGTGAAGTCATGTCAATATTTGGAAAGAATTGCAGTAGATTTCAGATAGAGAGGGGAGGGGAGGGGATGGGTTCAGAAAGATTCATCTAGAGGAAGAGAATAAGAACTGAATCTGTTTAACCTGAGGTGAAAAGGAAAAAAATATCACTCTGCCAAGATTTCTTTAGGGTGATTCACTCATTGGGGGGAGGGGGATACAATCAGATAAACACAACAATGCTCATAGAAAACAACTGACTGTTTTTCTCTGTAGAATACCAAAGTGATATTTCTTCATGATATCCCTGGAATATTTAATTATGGTATTACATAGGTAGACATGCCCCACCCACTGAAATTTAAACACATTTAAAAGTTTTAAATATTAAACACCAATTCATTTCTTCTGTACATTATAGCAAAGGCGGCTCCAGAATGAATTTTCGGAGGGGGCCATTGGACTTTTTAGATAGGTCTACAAATTGTTCAAAGCGCAAATTGAATGTATGAAATCGTTACGGAACGTGTGAAATCCAAGTTCGGAGGGGGCCATGGCCCCCATGGCCCACTCGCTGGAGCCGCCCTTGCATTATAGTAACAGAAATTTATAAATACCTGGGTATATATATATACGTCAGAATTGTCATACATATTTTTTGGAATTCAAAAATTTTACATGTAAACAAGTAATTTTAGCAGGTTTATCATGCAAAACTTCGTTGTTATTGTTTTTCCTAAATGTAAATAATGCATAATATACATATTTAGCATTTCAGTTTTATGAGTGCAAATTAAAATCAATAAAACTCTTCAATAACTCAATTCTGGTACAGCTTCAAATAGCAGGAGCTGGATGTAACAAGATAAAATGTATTTACGCATTACTTTTTATCCAAACAATCCTAAAAATTTGGATGTTCCCAGTTAGTCATTCATTACCTCCATTTTTTTACAAAATGTGGTAACTGAGAACACATGTTTTTGGGGGTAATGTAATGCTTTGTTTCATTATGAAAACAGATATCCAATAGGCCAGGCAAACTTAACATTACTAGTGTTCTTCTGCAGATCTAAAAACAAAAAAATATCGTACCCAGCTACTTTTAAAATGTAGCTGAAGATCTGTAGGCTCATTAAAACTTTATTACTAGTTTTTTAGTTGATATGAAGTTTTTATCTCTTAAGGACAATGTTTCTATTATTTCATGTTTTGTTGCATCCTTGTTTTGTGCCACATTTTCTTTATTCACAACAAAATATTCATTCTAGTAGATAGACCTAATTTCAGTGAAAATTTGTATTGATATTGAATATTTTAGTCTCGCCTTGAACAGTAACATTTTTGTGAACAGTTTTTACATCAAATTACATAATAAAGTTATTTTCTTACTTTCTTTGTAGCAAATTTTTTATTTTCTGTTAATTTTGTTTAACTGCCATGATTTCATATTTTTAGAAATAAATACTCACTTGTTTCTTTTCTTCTTGAAAAGTATTTGTTTTAGAAAGCTCTAATAAAATACAAAATGTGTATTTTTTTTTTTTTTTTTAATATACCCTTCTACTGTTACTGGCTCAGAGAAAAAATATTTAAATCTCCCTAAAAATTCTTAATAATCATTCATTTGTAATAATTGAAAATGCTCATGGGATAATTTTGATAATTTTAAAAAGAAATACTTTTCTTAGTTTACGGGGGAGGGGGGGGGGGCTGATTACATCTCTAAAAATACTAAAAGTATAGCAAATACTAAAAGTATTGTGTGAGAAGTACATTCTCTCCCCCCCCCCTCCTACACACACTAGAGATGAGTTCAGGCTCATTTTTTGAAGCCCGAGCCCGCCCGAGCCCGAAGACTTTTAATCCGAGCCCGCCCGAGCCCGAGCAATATTATTAAAGTTGGAGCCCGAGCCCGAAATGTCAGCTAAAGACAAATAAAATGAACTACTTCATTAATAGGATACAATAAATTTTGGAGCTTCACACACCTTCTAGTCCCCGTGCCGCTATTTTTTGAAATAAGTACATCTATTTATCCCATAAATCACTTTTTAAAATTTGTTTCAAGGAGTATGTTCAACAAAGGAGAAATTTTTCACGAGCCCGAGCCCGAACGCAATCGTGAATTACAGAGCCCGAGCCCGAGTCGGGCCCGGGATCGGGCTCGGGCTCGGGCTGAGCCCGTCTCATCTCTAACACACACACATACCAAAATCAATTATTTTATAAGTTTTTTTTTTTTTTAAACAGCAGTTTGTGTTTAATATTTGTACTTGAAAAAATGTTTTCTTTATTATTGCTATTTAAATAAAATTGATTTTGTAAAATTACAATTACTATGAAATTAATTTTCATGACTTTAACAATCATGAAAAATAAATCTTCTTAAAAATATAATTTTCTCTCCTTAAACTTAAATTTGTTTTGTTTAACATTTATAAAGATATTTTTTAAATGGTAAATAATTTGATTCGAACCTTATTTGGATGACTTTTTAAATTCAGCTGATTAAAATAACTGACATCCTGTTTAAAAAGTATTCGATTTCAAAAATAACTTCTAGGATCATTTCTAAGGAAAATTCATGGTTTTTGAAAATAAGCTTAATTTGTTGCTAGTTCTTTTAAGAATAACTTAGCTTTGTTAGCTTATAACACACTTTGTTTTCTGATGATACCTTTTCCCAGAATTGGCATGTTCTGCTGTTAATTATTTTTCTTCATTCAGTAAAATGCTGAACCTTTTTAAATGCAAATCTAATGTTGGGATTCACTCAACTTTCTAATTGAGTTATGGAATAATTATGAATAATCTGTAATATAACAGCTAATTAACTAAGTAATCAGGGTTGTTAAATGTCTTTTTTTTTTTTTTTTTTTTTTTTTTTCAGAAAAAAAAAACAAACAAACAAAAAAAAAAAAACTCCAGGGTTTTATGAGATATTTTGGATTTTATAAGGCAAAAGTTGGGGGTTGAGAATGTTTGAAAAAAATTTTTTTTCTTTACTAAATACAACTTTCAACAAATGCTTGATTACGATAATTAATTATAGGTAAAAAATAATAATTATAATAATCAATTACGGTAGAAAAACATACAAGTCAATAATAATAATCAAAATTATGGTTTGCTTTTGGATTAATTGATTATTAACACTAATATTATTAACAATGAAATTAAAATACTGAACTAGTGTTGCATCAGAACATGCAAGTAATATTTTGTTATGGATAAAAAAATCTTTGGCAAAAAATTTTCCAGGCATGATAAGTACAAATTTTTGCAAGAAAAAGTTATTACGAACTTATAACAACCCTGATTATGATAACACTATGCTAGGGGGGGTTTGCCTTGGTAGAAGGACTTTCTAAGGGGCTCTAACACTATTCACATTACATCTGGAGAAAACCTATCAAAACTCCAGACCGTTAGATTGTCAGATGCACGATGGGATGCGAACCCGGGACCTTCACACTTCAGCCATCTACCATTTTCAGTGACTATAACAACCCTGAATCATGCAGAAAAAAAGACTTGGAAATGCTTAAAATAGTTGATAACATCAAGAAGAATAACAACTGTACACACAGCTTGTGACAAAGTGTTAGATTGCCAGTTGTTTAATAATTTGCAACTTCTTATTCATCAATTATGTAACTACATGTATCCATTAATGTAATTATTGAAATTTGTGGATACGCAGTGTGGATGGTATGATGATGGAATACAACCAAAAGTGTTTAGATAACTTAACTTGGGGAACCTTTCCCCCCCACCAACTCTAAGTAAAATGCACCCCTGCATGGCTATTGGGCTTTTTCACTTTTTTACAGCTGAAAACAAATAGTTGATGAATACCGTTGTGATTAACTAAGCTCGTTTGAAGAAAAGAAAAAATAAAATATTTGTCAAAAAACATTTTATTCAATTACATTTATGAAACATGCTCAATTTCATTCACATATATTTCATTTTAATTGATCCTATTTTTATGAAGGGGCTCTTGTAATTAACCGTATTTTTGGGAATAGACCTATTTTAATAGAGAGTATTTTTCTACATTGTGACAAAATGGGCTCAAATTGGTGTGCCTCCGTGTAGGAGGAAAAAGTACAGAAAAAAAAAAGAAGGAAAAAAATCATTAAAAGTTCCTTAGGGTGCTATGGCCTGCCAAACTGTTTTAGTGTTAATATATTTGTTAGTTTTGACCATAGGCTTTGCATCCATATAAGTGTGAGAGGTTAAACAGTTTTTTGTTCCTCTTGCTGGATGAATGCACTCACCAACTTCAAAAAAATATGAGTGGCAGTGTGATATTAGGAAATAAGTGAGGCATCAAAAACGATAACTGGTTATTAAATTCTTGGTCCTCACAAACAAAATTTACAGTTGCAACTAATGACTGCTAATTTTCATACTCTGCAATGAAGGAGCTTACACGAAAGAAATGTTTGAACAAGTGGAATTGATCACCAGTGTAACTGCATCGACAGCCCAGCACCAGAATTATATCTATTGTTTTGCAACATGACCTTTAACAGTTGCAAATGGCCAGCAGGCATTTTGTCCAAATCTAGCAGATTCCGTTACAATGCAAAATAGATATGAAGACAGAAGAGATAGCTTAAAGGACATGGTGCTATTCTGCAGAACTTATCATTTTTATTTATACTTTCTTTTAGAACATTAAATTTTCTGCAAAGACTGATTGTTCTGTCACGTATGTCACACTTTTAAGCACTTTCTGCTTCCGAGATCTACAGCTTCAGTGCCCCATGAAGAGTGAAAATAATTCTGCACATAAACATGATTCAAAAACACTTAACAAATCTCCTACACTGCAATGTTGAGCAGTACAGTGCAAACATCAAGGACGCAGTTATAAAAGAATAAGTTCATAGAACTTTTGAAAGAAAATCTTCATTCGGTAATCAAATTTGTTGCAGTAAATTACAGCCAACTGATGGCTTAAAAAAAAAATGATGCTTCTGTTATCTTTTTTTTAAGCATATTTGCTTCGTGTATATGACAAGTAGCTCCTCCACAGTTTGGGTATGACTATGCAGTCATGTACCCTTTCGCAGAGCAGAGGAAGCTTTATCACATGCATGACACAACCTTCTCTTATTGTGCGGGTATGAAGATGTACAACCAGGTACTGTTTTTGAGAGAATTTCTTCTAAACATACGTCACACATATGAACATTTCTGTTTTACATGTCTACTTAAATCTTCTTTCTGTAAAGCATTGTTAAATATGTGACACCATTGTAACCCGATTTTCCAGTGCAGGTATGAAGATGTGTATTCAAATTTCCATTCTGAGAAAATCCCTTCATACATAACACATATGAGGTTTTTCTCTTGTCTGGGTATGAAAACATATACTCCAGCTTCCTTTCTGAGAGCCTGTGACTTTCCTTTCTGAGAGCCTGTGACTGAGAGCCTTGACACACACACATAGTTACACTCATGCATGGGTATGTAGATGTTTGATAAAGTGTGATTTATCTGAGAACTCATGATGGCATATATGACACACAAACGGTTTCTCCCCTGTGTGAGTACGCAAATGTTGATTCAAGTGATCCTTCCGAGAGAATCCCTTATTACATACGCCACACACATGGGGCTTCTCTCCAGTGTGGGTACGAAGATGTGTGCTTAATGACTGTTTATGAGTGAACCTCTTCTTACATATGTCACACTCATAAGGTTTCTCCCCTCTGTCGGTACGCAGATGTTCATTCAAGTTTCTTTTCGCAGAGAATCCCTTCTGACATATGTCACACACATAAGGTTTCTCTCCTGTGTGTGTACGAATATGTCTATTCAAGTTTTCTTTACAAGAGAATCCCTTATTACATACATCACACACATAAGGTTTTTCTCCTCTGTGTAGGCGAAGATGAGTATTCAAGTGTTCTTTCACAAAGAATCTTTTCTGACATACATCACACGCATAAGGTTTCTCTCCAGTGTGGGTCCGAAGATGAATATTCAAGTCTCCTTTCTGAGAGAATCCCTTATAACATATGTCACACACATAAGGTTTCTCTCCCGTGTGTGTACGAAGATGTTTATTCAATGTATCTTTCCGGGTGAATACCTTATTACATATATCACACGCGTGAGGTTTCTCTCCAGTGTGGGTCCGAAGATGAATATTCAAGGCTCCTTTCTGAGAGAATCCCTTATTACATAAGTCACATATATAAGGTCTTTCTCCTGTGTGGGTACGAAGATGTCTATTCAAGTCCCCTTTTAGAGAGAATTCCTTATTACATATGTCACAAGCATATGGTTTCGCTCCCGTGTGGACATGAAGATTTTCATTGAATTGTGATTCACCAGAAAACTTTTTCTGGTAGAAATCACTTGCATAATGTTGCTCTCCTGTATGCATACCAAGATGTGCTTTCATGGAGCTTTTATTGGAGAACCTGTGTTCAATGCTTCACCTTCCTAAAACATCACCAGCAATCCTTTAAACATGAAGCTTCTTCAGGTGCTCTGCTCTGGAAAAGTATGAAGAATGAGAGTTCCACACAAAGACATTGTGTAGATAGAAAGCAGCTTGTAAAATCTGTAAGAAACACATGTTAAGCTTATGAAATGACTAAAAAAAAATAAGAAACAATCATTTATAACACAAGTCTTTAAATCAAACAAAAGAAGGAACTCTTGCCTTAAAATGTTACAAATATAAATCAAGGTTTTAGACATAACTACCCTGCCACTCTAAACACTTGCAGGAAATTTATTTGTTTGAGTTTAATATTAAAAAAAGACAGTACTTTCTAGTACAATTAGTATTTTATAACTTAAACTCTTTCAGATCAGGTGTATACAGTTGAGGGTACAGAGTTTGAAAAGATATTGCAAGTACATAAGAATTTTAACTTGAAAAGAGTTAAATGCATTTATAAAAATTATCAGGATTTTTTAAAACTCTTTTTCTATTGCAAATTGAATCTCTATAATTATATCTTCCAAAAAAAAAAAAAAAAAAATCTACACAAGAGAAATTATATCTGATTTGAAAGGGTTAAAAAAAATTGGACCTTCTTCAACTTCCATACTTGGACATAAGGTATGTGTAATGCTCATGAGTAGAGGTTCGGAATTTTTGTTTTTATGAAACAGATGTGAATTTAAGTGAAATATTCTTATAATTGCGAATAAATGCAAGATATAAGAAGTTTGTGAATAAAGGCAAATTTATGCAAAAATTTCTTTTCTGTGTGTGTGAATAAATGCAAAAGTTTTTTTAAATAAAGAAAAGAAAGACAGAAAGAAGGAAATCTACGTTGACGAATCAAAATCACAAATCAAATAAGCTTCATATCTGAGTTGTGGCCAAATTAATAAAATTAATTAACAGATTAGAAGATTCAAGTTACCCATTGCTTACTATTTTTGGAATAAATTAGAAGGCTTGAAAGCAAGTTTTGAATAACAAAGTCAAGGGATTTGGATCTAAACATAATTCTAAAAACGCATCTGAAAAAACTTTCAATAAACTTTCTTTGCACATGGAATTAAATACAACAAATGAAGCCTATGTTCAGATTGGTTAATTATTTTGACCATCTGTATCTGTGAGTATGGCCACCTTAAAATATATTGCTTGAAAGCTTTTCAAAAATTCCTTAGCTCTCAAAATAAGCTTATTGATGAGTACACAGAAAATCATGTTTTGTTGAATTCAACAAAAATTTGGTTGGTGCTATTTCAACCGAATAATTGGGGGGGGGGGGATGCCATAAGATAAACACAACAAACTTCTTTAAAAAAAAAGGACTGTTTTTCTCTGTAGAACACCAACGTGATAAGATAATATTTCTTCATGATATCCCTGGAATATTTTTTTTAGCTGACATCAGCACCACATAGGTAGAAATACCCCACCTGCTGAAATTTAAATTGCAGTAACCCTGTTTTGTGCCACATTTTCTTTGGTCACAACAAGGGTTGTCCTATTTCGTCCAGGGTGGAAAAAACTGACGGTAAAATCCTGCAAAAAACTGTCCCCGACAAAACATCATTTTGTCCACTTTTACTCAGTTTTGACTTGTAAACTAGAAACACTCAGCGATTAAATATTTTGGTTATTGTTATTAATTTTTAAGCAAAAGTACAGAGAGTGTTGTTTCTCTCCCTCTATATCATACACACTTATAGTTTATGAAAACACTTGTAAAGATATTAACTGATTCTTGACTATGACAATTTTTATTTTTCTGTTTTGATATTTTTTACTATGAATAATGCCATTGAAGGCTGTGTTGTACATTCAGACTGAAAATACGTTGAGGATGGAGTATTGCTGGAGCTTGTTATACTGGGTACCAGTGGCGTCTCGTGACTTTAAACTCAGGGCGTTGAATCCGTATTAGCCCTGTGACCGGATTTAAAAAGGGCAGAAATGTGCTCAAAGAGCTGCGGGGAAATTGGAACTCAGGGTTAACCTGCCCATTCCCATTTTTAGGAACATACTACGGAGATTCCCCTTACAGAATTTTCATAATAAGAAAAACAAATTTGTATAATATTCATCTATATTTAACAGAAAATCAGTTCGATATGCTCGTTTCAAAATTTTAAAGTTGAAAGTTAATTCAAGATGCATGTAATTTATTTACCAATATATCTAGGTGTTTTGTTGTGAAAACTATAAATCGGTGTGGGCAGTTTTATGTCTCAGCTGTTCAGCAGGCTAATTCGCACATCTAAATGCAAAAAGTTCTCATTTGCCATTTTAAGAATAAAATTATAAAAATGAAAGAAGGAAGGTTATTATTATGTAAGAAATGATAATTTCATTAAAATTATTATAAGACAATACATATAAATCAAATGCATATTTACTTGTATTCATTTGAATTCTAGTTCAAGCCGCCTTTCTTGAGAAACTTCTGAATAACTGCTTCATAAAATTTTGATTTATTTTCATGTCGTAATTGAGAAAGCAGTTCTTTTTCAATAGAAATAAGACTTAAATTAGTCATTCGGTGTTCAGTCTGAGTAGCGCGGCAGAATGTGTGGATCCTCTTCAACGATGAGAATGATCTTTCTACAGACATGAGCATGATCATCATGAGCATGAGACTCTTCTACAGACCAGCATTGTGGAAATCAATGTGGCTAATTTATAGATTTCTGTGAATCCACTCACTAAATTCATTTCTATCAAATGATTAATCACTTCAATAGGTGTTTTATTCCGTCCTTCATTGGAAGCGTACCAAACGTGCAGCTCATTCTGCAATTTAGAAAAATTAAAAATATCCCCATAGACTTGTTGCAGCTTTTTCAATATATCATGAGAGAAATTTTCTTTTTTGCTGAAGTACATCAGTTTCGATGGATTTAGAAGTTCCAAATACTGCATTTTTTCAAAACTTGCAAATCTAATTAACATTTGGTTTTTAATGTTGTCGATAATTTCGAAGTAAAGTCTCCGACAATAATCCTTTTGTGTTTCACTATTTCTTTTTTTATTTGAATTAATTCTTCGTCTTCATTAACAGAAGAGCACACTGTTTCAAAATGGTCTCTTTCCTTTTGGAGTTGATTTTGAAATTCCGTAATTTTATTACTGCAGTACAAAATATCGACATTTTTGCACTGCAGTATGTCGAATAAGACATCTGAGAAAGCACGTAGGTTAGATAAAACCTTTATTAAAAATATATTTTGTAGATTTTTAAGGAAACTGCAGAATCCTCTAGCTGTCATTGCAGCTAAATTATCAAAATCTCCACTTTCACTAACGTGATCAAAAAACGCAATTAAAGCTTCTCTATTTTCACATACCGTGTGGACAAGCCTCGAGGTAAAATTCCATCTAGTACTGGCTAATGACGGCAGTTTTCTTGACATGAAAGCGGAAAGTTCGTGTAGCCTCTTTGGAGAGTGTGAAAAAAATGCGGTTAGTGATTTTAATTCGGAAAAAAATGATTACAGTTCTCTATTGCATTCTAATGATTGCTGCAAAAATAAGTTCATTACATGAGCATAGCAGTGCGTAAACAAAGCTTTTGGGTATTTGCCCAGCAGTTTGGTTTGGAGTCCATTGAGGTGGCCGCTCATCACCGAAGTGACACCGAAGTGAAATATGTTTGTGCAATTTATTTATTTTCACACTATATATTGATGATTTCACAGACATGGTTGAAAAGAGCTGTTGCAGTTTTATCAGCGCTCATGTCGCGAAATCCAAGAAACCTTTTAACAATTTTTTTCTCGTTTTTGGAAAAATACCGCAAAACAGTTGACAGCTGAGATTTGTTGATTATGTCAGATGTTTCATCAAGCATAATAGCAACAAAATCCGTGTTCTGGATTCCTTCATAAATTTGATCTCTTAGAACGTCGGCAACTGAATTAATTAAATCGTTTTGAATGGTTGCTAAAGAGCCGCGGAAAACTGTGGAAGTCTGTAAGTGTTCTTTTAACGTGGAATCAAATTCAGCACTTGCTATAAGAAATTCCATATAGTTTCCCTTATTTAAAGATTCTGCATGCTCATCATGTGATCGGAAGGGTAGCTCCTGCTTTGCTAAATAGCAGACGGCATTAATAAGCCTCTTCAATATTTCTCGATTTTTTTTTTTTAACTTTCTCATTATGAAACTCAATTTCCTTTCTTCGTTGGGAATCTAAAAGAACATCTATTCTCGCTGGAGTTGATACAAAAGTATTAAATTTCATGAAACTGGAAACATGCATTTCAGATTCGCCATGCTTCTTCACAGCGGTATTAAGATGGTTTAGATCATCATAGCCTTGATCATTCCAAACGTTTTTCTTGTTTGAGAATAGTAAGCATGTCCAACAGAAAAACTTATTTTCTTCACTGCATCCACAAAACCAGTCTGATAATTCATATAAATTCATTCGAAAGTGGCTCTGAATTCCAACACCACTTTTGCCTTTCACATTCGTCGAAATTGTGAGATTAGGGCATGGTCGACCATTCTCAATCATTTTCTTTTTCTCAACATAACTAAGTGACGAAAAAGAACTTTTTAATAGTGTTTGGATAACACTATTAGAAGCCATCTTTACAATCTTTAAAAGCTGAAAATCAACGCAGCAGAGGAGATACAGAACTGGTCAGTACGAATTCTCAAAAAAGAATGTTTTTTGCAGGGAGAAAACTGAGAAAAGGAAAGGAAATGCGTAGGGGTGAAACCTGAAGCCCAAAGGGGACAGGTACTGTTACTGAAGTGAGGGTGTTTGTGGCCCCTCTGGCTATCTAGCTGAAAGCGTTGGATTTCGTTTCAACGCCTTGGTTAGCTTAAGCAAGATGTAGAAGACGTAAAGCGCATGCTCCAATTAGAAGTGGTGGGAATATAGCTGAGTCGTCTCCAACGCCTTGTTTATCAAGACAAGCATGTTTTACTGCCACATAGGAAGGCTTGTAGTCTGGTCATTTGGGAGCTGGGAGGGTAGGGGGTGTGGGGGAAAACTGGGTAAACATTAGGATTCTCACAATAAAGTCAAGTAAATTGCAGGATTTTTTTTTTCTGTTTTTGATTTGGCGTTAACACACGACTTGCACACCCTGAGAAAACGCCACTGCTGGGTACATCTGATGTATTTTAATCAGAATCTTGTTCACACAGACTATCAAACTAATGGTACTAGAGCACTGTTTACAGCACATTCTAACAATTTCAGTATTTTTTGTCATTTCTTCAGAAAATTTTCTTATTGGAACTTTTTTTCTACCACATTTATCTGGAATTGTACTCATCTTTGCTTTTTTTTCGTTTTCTTTCTTTTTTCCTTGTGTGGGTGTCTGGGGGGTGGGGATAAATCCGACACTTTAAGTGACACACACTGATGAAACCCTCTCGGACTTAGATAAGAACTTGCTTTTTTTTCTACATTTAACTATACTAAATGAAGCATCCGACAGCACTGCTGATGGAACTCAGTATGACTAAGAAAAGAGCAAAGAAGTTCACCTTTTAGTTTTGGTTCAGATTTTTAGTCATTGTTCCTGTTTTAAATTTTGGTTTATGTTCTCATTCAGTCATGGAGAAAAACTTCCTGCGTATGTAGCATAGAATTGGCTCTTGAATAAAGATGAATTAAAGTAAATTTTAAGTTAATTCTTTTTTTAGTTTTGGTTCAGAATTTTAATATTAATTCCAGTTTTTGATTGTGATTCTCATTTGAAGCAGAACTTATTTTAGTATGCATCAAATGACTGGTTTTTAAATGAAGATTAAATGAAGGAATTTTTCATTGCCAACAAAAGTTTTAGAAATATAATTAATTTAAAAGTAAAATAGTGAAAGCGTTTATATACTATTTTCTCAGTGTTATATTGTATCTAGAAATTAAAGTCGATAAAAACAAAAATAAAATTCTTTTATTTTATATTTTCAATAAAAATGCTTAAGTTTATGCTATATCATAAAAGAAACCCCTTTTTTCATGTAAAATGTAATTAAATTAATTATTTGATAGCCAATTTATTATTTTATTTTGTTGTTTAATTTTTCAGCAAAGTATTCCATAAAAGTAATTGCTTTACTATGTAGCTTATCTTTCCTAGTTGTTCTAAACATGGAACACACAAACATAATAATATTCTGTTAAATAGCAATTTTGTCATTAATTACACCAAGACTGCTTTTAACAGGATCAACTTCAATAAACTTTTTTCGTCACACTCTGATCTTTTCCCTCTACAGCATATAAAGTTTAAAAAATCGTTCAAATACCCTGTTCTGATGGGTAGAAAGATCTTTAATTATAACTCTTTTTGTAAGAGCTTTGTGCCTGACGATGAGGTACCTTGTCATTGTGCCAGTGATCAATATAATTCTTTTGCTAATTCTGATTTTTGACATATAATTACTGGTGATCTATCTATTATCTCAAGCTTCAACAGATCATGAAAAGAGGTACTAAGCATAGGCTACCTTCTAAATATAGTATTGATGATATAATGGATACATTTAAATATGATATAGATTTATATACATATATATATATATATAAATACCGTATATATATATGTACCGGTGTTTATATATATGTATATATATATAAACACCCTGTGTATATATATATACACACAGGGGCCTTAATGTGACCCAATAGCTAATTCCCGAGCCGTTCGGTTTAGATATGCACTTCCAATTTAAAAAATGTTTTAAAAAGGGTAAAGAATGTTTTTACGTGCTTTTCGAACCAAAAAACCCATTTAGAAAAAAATTACAAAAATTAAATTTTTATACAGTCCCCAGGTCCTATCACTTATATTTAGGAAAAGATGCAGTACACAAAAACAAAGTAAACACAAAAAGTTTCATTTTATTACGATAAAAACTGACCAAGTTATGGAACTTTGAAAATCATACATTTCATCCATTTTCTCGGCCAATTTCAAGAAGCTAGTAAGGGACCGTCTCCAAAGTGAAATTAATTGGAACTCTGCCAGGAAACTTTTGCTCTTGCACGTCACTCTTATGTAAAGCGTTTTTAAATTTAAAAGTACATACATTACGTTAATATTACAATAATTGAGTACTTAAGAAACAAAATTTATTCTGTGTACGTGTAAAACATAGATAAAATAAAATATTTTGGACGAAGAAAACTTTTCAAAAGCAGTTCCAAAAAAAAAAATAGACTTATTTGCCTGCGGCTTCAGACTGATTTGCTGCGATACTGATCATGACGAACGTTAAAAATCTGTTGTGTAGTCGCTTGCAATTGCATACAGCGGTATTCTAATATTACGAATTCTAGTATGGGAGAACGAGTTGTATACAACTGGTCTCCAGGCATTAGCTCCTGCGCCAGGACTGGACGATAAGGAAATGCACCGTACGTATGTAATATGTTCCACACCGTCGATTTTGAGTAGGAACAAGCCTTGCCAATATCCTGGACACTACTTTCAGAATGAGCCAGGGCATATCCTAGAACATCTTCAGCGGGTATCCGCAAGCTTGAAGGTGTGGCACGAGATAAGGGAATACGTCTATGACAACTCCCAGTTCTATACAAGCGTTGAACAGCACGGGCAATTGTACAATAAGATAGATGTCTTTGATTGGGAAATTTAATGGCATAAAGTCTTGCCGCCTCTCTCTTATTTCGATGACACTGCCCATACAACAGTACCATTTCGCAGTATTCTTCATTTGTATACATCTCGTTCTCCTGTACTAGAATTCGTAATATTAGAATACGACTGTATGCAATTGCAAGCGACTACACAACAGATTTTTAACGTTTGCCATGATCAGTACCGCAGCAAATCCGTCTGAAGCCGAACTGCTTTTGAAAAGTTTTCTTCGTCCAAAATATTTTATTTTATCTTTGTTTTATACGTACACAGAATAAATTTTGTTTCTTAAGTACTCAGTTATTGTAATATTAACGTAATGTGTGTACTTTTAAATTTAAAAACGATTTACATAAGAGTGACGTGCAAGAGCGAATGTTTCCTGGCAGAGTTCCAATTAATTTCACTTTGGAGACGGTCCCTTACTAGCTTCTTGAAATTGGCCGAGAAAATGGATGAAATGTATGATTTTCAAAGTTCCATAACTTGGTCAGTTTTTATCATAATAAAATGAAACTTTTTGTGTTTACTTTGTTTTTGTGTACTGCATCTTTTCCTAAATATAAGTGATAGGACCTGGGGACAGTATAAAAATTTAATTTTTGTAATTTTTTTCTAAATGTGTTTTTTGGTTCGAAAAGCTCGTAAAAACATTCTTTACCTCTTTTAAAGCATTTTTCAAATTGGAAGTGCATATCTAAACCGAATGGTTCGGGAATCAGCTATTGGGTCACATTAAGGCTGGACACCCTGTATAATACTTCTATTAAATACAATACACCATCTGCTTTCTTTAGTGAATGTAAATACAATGTACTTACAGATTTGCCTGAACTATTACTTGGTTCTTTCAGTTGTACCAATAAAATAAATTTAAGTAGTCAAATGAAAGATTTACAGGATAACTTTATAATAACTTATGTTGATAAGTCTAGCAATAACTATGCTACTATATGTAAAGAGCTATATCACAATCTCTTAGTATTATCCATAAACAATAATCCAAACTTCAAATTAACCAAATATCTCAGAGTTAACAATTAATAAAAAGATTTTAGCTTACCACAAATTGCTTTATATGAAGCATGATAATCTAAAATACCCTTATTTAGTGCTAATACCTAAGTTCCATAAAACTCCACTAAAATTCAGAACAGTAACTATAGGATTTAACACATATAATATAGCTAACAAGTTATTACTAAAAATACTTACTTCTATGCATGATCTGTGCATAAAATCTAATACCTCTACTCCCAGGAGCAGAATTATATTCAGTGTTCTGCAACATAACTTCGAACAGTTGCAATTGTTCTGCAGGCATCTTGTCCGTCTGACAAACCACGGTAAAATGCAAATTAGGTAAAAAAATTGTGCAAAAAGTGAAGAGAGAAGGCATAGCATAAAGGGCACGGTGCTTTAATTACTCTGCAGAACATATCGTTTTATATATTTGTTCTTTTAAAACAGGAAATGTTCTGCAAAGATTGTGATTGTTCTGCGACGTACGCTGTACTTTTACCCACTTTCTGCTTCAGGGTCTCTACTGAATCTATAAGTACAGTAAAGCACCGTTTACACGTTTCTCGTTTACATGACTTTTACATTTATACATCGTTTTTGTTAATACCAATTCATTCCTATTCATTTCACTGTAAAAATTGTTCGTTTATACGACGCACAATTTCGGTTATACGTTATTTTCCACCTTCCTAAAATTCGGGATTTTTCTGTATCAGTGATAGTTTTCCTGGCTTAAGAAAAACTTTTCACAGATAAAAGGACAAGTAAAGTATTTGGAGAGGGTCGTAGCTCAGCATTCCTTTTGGATAGTGGGAATGAACAATGGGGGGGCCATTTCAAGAGCAGTTCACTGAACGGGTCGTCTGATAGACATATCATTCTCTTGCTGTGGTTACACTGCTTCGTACCCAGTGTTTTTTTGTGTGCAGTGTTTATTTCTCGACCGTTCTCTCTGTTTATTAACCGAAAATGTCTCGAAAGTGTAAGCACTCTCGTTGTAAGAACATTAAACTATGCTAAAATTTTTAATGAACAGAAAAAACGGTATTATTGAAATTGTACTACAGTAGAAGATCGATATACCGCAATTCTATAAACCGCAATTCTCCATAAACCGCATTAACACTGCGGATGTAAAGAGAAAATCACAATTAAGAAATTTCTACAATCTGCTTTATTTTTTTTTTAATTGTTTCCCTAGGGAATTAATTTTGAGACATTAGATAAATCCCACAACATGCCAAGCTTAAAATAAACAATTATTCTCCCATGCATGCATTATGCATTATCAGCATAACAGCTGGCCGGCCGGGTCCAAGAGCAAGGAATGTTTACTTTAATAAAACCACAAACCTCTCCCTTTTTCCCTCCACTACCTAACCACTCTCTTTCTCCCTCCTCTACCATTGACTTCCCAAACAGACGTTTATTTATTTAGTTATATTTCTCTTTGTAAATTGATTTGTTTTATATTAAATCGTATGCCGTTACTTGGCTTCCTAAATCATACGCATAGCATCACCAAAAGTTTTTTTTTTTTTTTTTTTTTATGTGTGTGCGTGTGGGTGGGAGAATGCACATAGCATATTCTAAAGTAAAAATAGCCATGTTTCTTTAAGTTTGGCAAGAAGAAAGGTTTTAAAATGAATGGTTTTCTAAACAAAGTTGGGGGGGTTGGCACACGCCCCCGCCCCCTGCCCGACGATATGCTTATGTCTCAATATTGACAGTAAAATACTTTTAAAAAGTCTATGAGAAGTAGGGGAGTTTTCTCAATGTAACAATATTTTAAAACTGAATTTTGGAACTGGATTTAAGCCATCTTTAGTTAAAATGAAAACTGCTGAACTAATGCATTGTGCACAAAATGGAAAGTACTCAGTTTGCAAACCTGCATGAAGAAAACATTTTGAATATTTGGTAATGGATGATAAGTCACAAATTGTTAATCATTTGACCAGTGCTGAAATAATTTCCCCAGTTTCAAAACAAGAGGAAAACAATTCTGAAACAGAATCAAATGCTGGAGAGAAAGTTGAAAAACTTTCAGAATCTGAAGAAATTTCCATAAGAGATCAATATTTTAAATTCCTAGAAACACAAGACTGTGTAACCAAAGTAAAATTATTACCTGTTCAAAGGCTGCAAGAAAAGTTATTTGTTGAGAGATTGCAAATTCTAAAACAAATCAAAATTAATATATTGTTTAACAAATAAACTTTAATGCTTTTGGTAATTTCAATTTATTTATTTTTTCTGTAAATAAATAAATTCCATTTTTTTGTTTTTTAAAGTAGTATTTGTATTTAAAAAAAGTTTTAAGCATTATATTTATGTGTTCTAGCTATATTTTAATATGTTTACTAGGGAAGTTTAATGATATAAGTGAATGATCCATATAACGCAAAATTCTATATAATGCAAAACCTTGCGTTTCGAGGTTTGCATTATAAAGATCTTCTACTGTATAAATAAATAAAATTATGCTAAACAATATTTATGTCCCCACTTAACTGTTAGAAATCTCACTCAAAATTTTTGGATGAGTAAGAAATCTCACTCAATTTTTTTTTTTTTTCTAAAGGGAACTCTGCTTAATTACTGTTATTTAAATAAAATTGATTTTGTAAAATTACAATTATTATGAAATTAATTTTCATGACTTTAATAAACAATCATGTAGTCATTTCACTGTATTCATGTGTTATGTACAGGACATTTCACAGCAAAATTTTAACATACTTGTACAGTTTTCGATATAAAAGAGGGAGTTTACAACTATTTTTAATGTTTTATATACCACCTCAACTAGATTCCTATGAAGTTTTATTTTGTTGGACCAAATAGTTTTTTTAAAATGAATTAATAAAGTTTTATTATGTACGGGACATCACAAAAAGTTGTTTTCAAAGTACCTTCAGCAGTTTGGATTTTGCTCAATTTATAAGGTATTTTCACAAATTAATTTAATGGGTAAATAGAGAAATATACATTTATTAATTAACTAAAATTATTTTTTAAAAACTGTATCATTAATTAATAAAAGCTAATTACTTGTGTTATGTACGGAACATGTGATTTTAAGTAATACTACCATTCGAAATTATGAACTAAAATTAACACAGATGTTAATTTAATGAATTTGTTAGCTCTATTAATGTATTCAAACTTAAGTGTAATTACAGAATTAAAAAAATTAATTATTTCTTATGAAATTTTAATTGTTCTTATGTAAATTAGGATTTTTCACACACAGCTCCATATGAAAAAATAGTAACCATTTAAAATTAAAATAAATGATTTATACTAATCACAGCACATCTATGATGTCTTTCATTTCTTTCACTTCCTCCATTGATACCGGAAAATGTCTCTAACTATTAATTTGATTTCATGTTTTTTTTTTTAGGTTAGTCTGTCTCTTTTTAAGGATTTTATCCTTTTCTGAAATGTGTGAACAGGAAAACATATTTTTGCCTAAAGGATTCATAAAAGATATATGAAGATATTTATCATCAATGCCCTACACAACTACCGGTTACAAATAATTACCATACATACTCAAGACTTTTGATAAACAGTTTCATTTTTTCAGTAACTCAGTGCACGCATCTAAGGTAGGCTCTTTATCTAGTTTGTAATACAGGGCATAAAATCATTATATGTTCATGAGCAGTACAATGCAAAAATCAAGGACGCAGTTATAAAAGAATAAGTGCATAGAACTGTTGAAAGAAAATCTTTATTCGGTAATCGAATTTGTTGCAGTAAATTTTTGGCCAACTGACGGATTTAAAAAAATTATGCTTCTGTTATCTTGTTTTAAACATATTTGTTTCTTGCATATGACAAGTAGCTCCTCCACTGTTTGGGTATGACTATGCAGTCATGTATCCTTTCGCAGAGCAGAGGAAGCTTTATCACATGCATGACACAACCTTCTCTTATTGTGCGAGTATGAAGATGTACAACCAGGTACTGTTTTTAAGAGAGTTTCTTCTAAACATACGTCACACATATCAACATTTCTGTTTCACAAGTCTACTAAAATCTTCTTTCTGGACGAAAGCATTGTTAAGTAAGTGACATCATTGTAACTGATTTTCCTCCGGCACAGGTATAAAGATGTGTATTCAAGTTTCCATTCTGAGAATATCCCTTCTTACATACGTCACACATACATAAGGTTTCTCTCCTGTCTGGGTATGAATACGTGTACTCAAGCTTCCTTTCTGAGAGCCTTAGTGACCTTTTGACATATACACACACAGTTACACTCATGCATGGGTATGTAGATGTCTGTTAAAGTGGGATTTATGCGAGAACTCTCTCTGGCATATATGACACACAAACGGTTTCTCCCCTGTGTGAGTACGAAAATGTAGATTCAAGTGATCCTTCCGAGAGAATCCCTTATTACACAAGTCACACACATGGGGCTTCTCTCCAGTGTGGGTACGAAGATGTATGCTTAGTGACTGTTTATGAGAGAACCTTTTCTTACATATGTCACACTCATAAGGTTTCTCCCCCGTGTGGATACGCCGATGTTCATTCAAGTTATTTTTCCGAAAGAATTCCTTCTTACATATGTCACATGAATAACGTTTTTCTCCAGTGTGGGTACGAAGATGTATGCTTAGTGACTCTTTATGAGAGAACCTCTTCTTACATATGTCACACTCATAAGGTTTCTCCCCCGTGTGGGTACGCTGATGTTCATTCAAGTTATTTTTCCGAAAGAATTCCTTCTTACATATGTCACATGAATAACATTTTTCTCCAGTGTGGGTACAAAGATGTATGTTTAGTGACTGTTTATGAGAGAACCTCTTCTTACATATGTCACACTCATAAGGTTTCTCCCCCGTGTGGGTACGCCGATGTTCATTCAAGTTATTTTTCCGAAAGAATCCCTTCTTACATATGTCACATGAATAACGTTTTTCTCCTGTGTGAGTACAAAAATGTGTATTTAACAGTTCTTGGAGAGCAAACCCCTTGTGGCATATGCCGCACACATAAAGTTTTTCTCCTGTGTGGGTAAGAAGATGTCTATTAAAGTGTTGTTTACGACAGAATCCCTTCTGGCACAGATTACACACGTAAGGTTTCTCTGTAGTGTGAATACAAAGATGCCTCTTTAATTTGAACCGCGTAGGAAAGTTCCCGTGGCACACATTGCAAGCTGAACTTTCCATGCCTGCATCGTTACAAGAATCAGCTTTCGAAAGAGGAAGCTGAGAAAACATTTCTTTGCTGGTACCACTGTCGCAAGTTTCCACATCCATGGTGAATGACAGTTAATGAAAATTATTTGGGTCAGATGATAAGCCCATTAGCCTTACCAAGACAATAGTCTTTCTACAGTTTTCTTCGCAATGTACATGCAATTTTTTGACTTATGTTTCTGTGCACAGGCATGGACTCTGGATTCTACTCTATCAGTTTCATTCACAGTAACATG
Organism: Cheiracanthium punctorium; assembly: GCA_038373885.1. NCBI lineage: Eukaryota > Metazoa > Arthropoda > Arachnida > Araneae > Cheiracanthiidae > Cheiracanthium > Cheiracanthium punctorium. Next base: position 160,169 of record JAWZYV010015125.1, on the reverse strand, counting down.
AGATATGTTGAAAGACTTTAGGACTCAGAAAAAAAGGAAAAAGAAATATTTCAAAAATTTCTCTTACTGCTGATGATTTTATTTTCAAGAATTCCTTTTTTGTTATGGACTAAATCTTCATGAATTGCACTGAAGAGTTCTGAAACCTGTTTTAAAAGAAAAAGAATAAGTAAAACAAAGTAAATGAAAAGTATAAGAAAATTAAATAATGATCAAACACTTTGAAGCATTTTTATCTCACTCTTATCAATTTTGAAAATACCTATTATGTTTTATAAAACTCCAATATTAATTTTGTAAACAATTTTAAGCTTTTCTTGAATATACCTAAATGATGCTAGTCTTTTACACAAAATAAACAAGGGACTCAACACAAAAACAAATATGTTAACTTCACATTTCTCCCCACAATACATTTTCAATCTTCCATCACATTCATTCTACTGATGAAATACATAAAACACAACTTACCAAAAAGCTAAATTTAATACAAATATGTAAAATAAAATGAGAAATTATTATAAAAGGCAAACACTAACAGGTATTGATTCTGAAACAGAAAGTATTCCAGCATTTCATGACTGCACAATCCGCTTAACATTTGGCATTTTATCACTACATAATTTGCTTAAGACCTGGTGGTTGAGGCTTGGGGCAGCTGCCATCACCATGTTTAAATGTGGTCAGCACCATAATTCTATAGGTAGTCAATCATGCATCATTATTATGCAGCTGTCTTTTTCACAAAACAAATTCATCAAAAATCATTCAAAATATTAGAAGCACTTAAAGCTAGCATGGATATGTTAAGCATTCTTCAAAACATACATTTTCAATTTTCAAACAAAATTCATTGTAGTAATGATATAGAAACAACACAACTTATGATAAAGCTGCATTGATTACAGGTCAATACAACTTAATCACATTTAATATACAAATTACCAGACATCTATTTTTAAACACAAACAGTATTCCAGCATCCCAGTAAAGCGGCTGCCACAAGTCGTCTCAAATCAAGACAGTCACTCCCAGAAACACTGAAGGAGGTTTGCTGTAATCTTCCATGCCATCAAAAACACATTCACTGTTTATTTTAGTGACTTATTAAAGTTTGGCATCATGCCTCCACTTATTGAATTACCCTAAGGAATTTTCATCTTAAGCTCTTTTACTATATGCATTCAGATGTAATTTAAAAACTAGTTTGCTTTGTTCAGTTCTGTGCCATTTTTTGAAAAAGCTTCCGAAAAATGATTATTTAAAAAAAAAAAAAAAAAAAAAAAAAAAGGATAAGGAAATTTTTGTGGATTCCAGTTTTAACCCTTTCCTAGTTTTGCCCCCTATCGCAGAGATGCCAACCCTCAATGAGACTTTTCAGTGATAATTGTGAATATTTTCAGTTGTCTTTGATGTTTGTCACTACTTAGTCGCATAGGAACAATTTTAGCTCATTTTTTTCTAGATATTTTTTTAAAATTTAATTATAACCCATTAAAAATGGGTCTTAAATGAAAATAAATAGAGACTTAATAGAATGGAATCTATTGTTGAGCCTTCTCATTTAGCATGGCTTCAAAACAAAATCAGAAAAGAGAAAAGGGCAAAGCCTGAGAAAGGAGGGGGGGGGGGGGAAGAGGCTCCAGAGAAGTCCAGACTCAACACTTTTTCTCTTCACCCCGTGCCGATTGCATCCGATAATTGTTTGTTATAGTATTTGGGTATTGTGCAATAAATAACTCTTGGTGCTTTTTTTTAATCATTAAAAGAGCATAGCTTAAAAACATTATAGAATAAAACAATTTACATTTAAATTTCTGTAAAAATATACGACTTTTCCATAGTTTGTAGTAGACCAAATTTCCAAAAGAAATTCGGTAGAAACTATAGAAAATAGGTTGTAGTTGGCATCTCTGATATCGTACAAGCATGCATCTTTGCTCGGCATATAGGTCACAAATATTTTTTGTTGGTTTCAATGTTTCGGCCATATCTTTTCAAGGGTGATTGTGACCCAAAGTAAAAGATCCTGAACATTACCGGTGTACAGACAAAAAATTCAGAACATTACCATAAACACAGTACTATACCCATTGACGCTTTCCAGCGCAAGAATTTTTATTGTATTTTCTCGTTTTTGCAGATGCCTGGAGTGATAGTTAAATTTCTGATGTCAATTTAATGAAGCATGTATAATTTTTCTGTAAAATATCAATAGAATTTTTATAAATATGCATGACACTTTACCTCCTAATATCATTTTGTGCAAATTTCATTATTATCTGGTAAATAGACATAGGAAAATTGACGAATGCTTCTGAAATTTATTTTAATTGTAATTTAGGCCCGGAAGCCCAAAATTTATAATTTCTCCAAATCCAGACATTTTGCTAATGTCACCCCCCCCCACACACAAATAAATCAATCTTTTGTTTTTTCATGAAATTGCATTAATTAATTGCAGTCAATCCATGTATTGTTTTTAGTGACAAACTGCTGCACTTACCCAGTCATTATTGTCGTGCTGCAACACGCTGTGGCAAATAATATTAAAGATGCCGCCCGGACTGTAAAGCTGTACTCTCAAGCAGTAAAGAATTATATTTAATTACCAAATATTAACTAATTCAAATAGCTTTTACACTGCCTTAATTAAAAGGATCTCATGCGTTCATCAATACTGATATCAAGTATTATCATTGCATCTTCCCACACAGCGCGCTACTGCTAAAACACACATTAGCAGAAAGAATCCAATATGGCGAACACGAGCTCATAGTTTCCTCCGATCAACTTCATTAATATACATGGAGTTAAAAAATTATCGCTTAATTTCTTTACGTTACTCTATTTGTTTACATTACAAAAAGTGTGATTTTAAATGATTACACATGCGCGGAAGACAAGAAAGTGGTCTTCCATGCGTTTTTCAACCACAGAAGATTGTCTGCAGAGGATCGTTCTCTTTCTGCCATGGGGCGGTTTACTTTTGAAAAGTTTTTTTCACGGAAATTTACATTTATATTTTTTCAGCACATTTTTAAAAATAGTGGTCTAGATTGTAAAGAAGTCCCCAGAATTTGCAAAATAGTCGTTTTTTTCAGTATTTTTGTTTAAAAAGTTGCCCGATGCCAAAATAGTTGCTTTTCAGCTGCCTGTGGCAGCCCTGTATCGGGCGAAATGTTAGGCATCAAAAATGACTACTGGTTCTTCAATCTCGGTCGTCAAAAAGAAAATTACAGTTGCAAAATATGACGAACGACCGCTGATTTCGTGCCATGGCCATAAGTCATCTCCAAAGAAAAGTAACACAAAAAGACAATAGGACAGTTCAAAGTAAATTAACAAACGTCTTTTGTACTGTACAGAAATTTAAGATAAGAAATAATAAAGTAAGTAGCACAGTAAGTATGCAGAAATTTTTAGGATTTTTTTCATGAACCCATTTCTTAAGACCACTTAGTCATAATAAACAATCCTTTTTGTACTCGTTATAAGCGAGTGTGACTGTAATTGTAATAAAAAATAACCGCATAGTAATTGCATTTTTTTTTATATGCACAATTGTAAATGTTACTTCCCAGTCAGGCACTCATGAGAGAGAAAAGACAACTTCCAGGGAAAACATTACTTTGCTGTAAAAAAGTTATAAATGCTCAAAATAATTAGAAATATAACTTTTAATAACATTTTCAAACTTATAATGCAAAAGGAATAAAGTATGCATTAAAAAAGTGACATTTTTAAAAATTGAATTCGTGAAAAAAAAAATAAAGCCGTTAAATGGTGAAACATGATCACAGTAGCATAGGTACAGTGGGTGACAGCCAGGGCTTATATAAGTGATGTCACCCCCGCTTTAGCCGATTTTTTATACCATGGATTTGTTTGGGTTTGCTTCCTCTACCACTGAAAAATGTTTTTTTCACTGGTACACAACTAAGTAAAACAGTACATTTTTGCACAAAATTGCAGAATCGCTAAGACAGAAAAATAACTGTCTCACTTAATGTTAGAATTCGTTTTTCATAATCTCATACTTTGGAATTTTTGCAGTACAAGCTGTCAGGTGTCACACAGAGCAACCCCCTCCCCCTACCCATTGCTATACAATTGCATGATTATGAAATCAAATTTTTCTTTAATTTCCATGCTATTCGGTAAAAATTTGGTAAGAATATGAACTTAGTATGTTGACTATGAAGAAAGTTACTTCTCATCAAAAAAGCCTTATAAAAATAAGTGTTTGCAGAAGTGTCATTATATAAAGACCTTTTCCACATTATAATATTTCAATAATTATAACTTTAAAAAGCATTACTGATACTGAAGTAAAATTTTATATTGTTAGTGAGAACAATATTAATTAGTTATAAAAATAACTCATTGAAATCCTGGACGATGGGTGCAATGGAATTGGCTGGATGATTTGAAATGAAATGACCCCCAAAATTCGTAAAAATCATTAAGAATTTAAAGAACTTACGTATTATCCCGGCGCGGCGGTCCGGCAAGATAAATGCCGGACAAATGAAATAATTCATGGTTAATGTTTTTTTCTTTCTTTTTTCTGTTTTGTCACAAGTAGTTATGATCATAGCAAAATGCTCCCCGTACGGAGAACGGCGGGTATGCAGCTAGTATTACAATACACAAACGGAGCCCGTCTACTGCTTTGTGTATGCCAAAGTTTTTGTCAAAGAAAATGAGGAACATTGAAAAGAACTCTTACCTCTGAAAATAATCATTACTTCCTCTTTTCACAAAAAGAAATCCTTCATTTGCTTGCCCGAAAAGTTGTATACAATATTCCGAGAATTGTTTGTTTGTAGTAGTAGTGGCAGTAGCAGCAAGCAGTAGGTATATGGCAACAAGGAGGATAGAACTGTTCTATCCTCCTTGGTTGGCAAGGGATTTGCAGACTATTGCCTTCCGCATGACGTCAGAAGAAAGTAGCCATTAACAACATGTGTTAACTTTAGGAGTATTTCCTCTGTACAGACGTATAAATAATTTTGATTCGTTCAGTATGAGTGAACCGCTTGGAAATGAATATCGCGAATGATTCTTTTTCAATGGCGACCAAGTAAAAATTACTTTAAATATTCTGCTTTGCATTTGACACTCATTAATGTGTTTTTAAGGTCAGAGTGTGAATATCATGCTTTTTTAATGTTCTTAATTCGGATTTATGCCAATACGTTACAAACGATAGAATTGTTATATTCATTCCTAATATATATTTTGACTGCTTTATTTGAGAAATTTACAGAAAATACCAGCAGTTTTTAAACATGTTTACGTAAAACTTTCGTTATTATTTTTATTAGGTAAGTTACGCACTTTTATTATATCATTAATTTAATCTGTAATTTTGTGTAGAAGTAAAAATTTTTCTTACAATATAGGTTTTGTATTATTCCTCTGGTGCGAATTTGAATTTATATTTTTTTTCTTTGATTATTGATGTAAATCAGGGGTAGACCACCTTTTGCTTATCACTGACGAGTTCAGATGAACTATGAACTCGAGCACCTTCCTTATTGGAACCCTATCTTCCCAGAGATCGGCAGTGGTAAACCTAAAGTTTATTGCTTTTCTCCCCCTCATCCCCCATTGTTTAGAGAGGGGGAGTACAGTTTCACTTAGAGGACGTTCCCTCATGTACTCTCTCCAGTGCAACGGAGGGGCGGGGACTCTGTTGGAAATAAAAATAATTACTGCTTGCTCTGCAATGCTCTTTGAAAGCAACTACAGAAGCAGAGTTGGGCAAAATACATAAATAAATGTATTTTCGATGCAAAATACAAATTACATTTATTCAAACACAAAAAATTACAAAATACAAAATGCTTTCTAAATTGAAAAAATACAAAATACATGTATTTTCTTAATACACACAAAATACGAAATACGTCTAAAACTTCAATTAAGTAAAATTTTCTACAGAAACTTCTAGTTTATTTTATTCCAGTGTATTTTAAGATGAACAAACAAATATAATAGTAACTTTTTTTTTTTACATATAGATGAATTTTTCCTGGAGTAAATTGCATCTTATAAGGCATGAAAGCAAAATTCTGTGACAAGTATTTATTGAACGTTATTTTTCAGTGATAATGAATGGAATTGAAATATAAAATTAAATATATTTCTAAACGAAGATGAGTTGAATTATATTTCTACTTCAAGATACATTTATAGCCTTACCATCGCACAGTAGTTATGTCACTGAAAATGGTAGACGGCCGAAGAGTGAAGGTCCCGAGATCGGGTCCCATCGAGCAGCTGTCGATCTAACAGTCTGGATTTTTGGAAGGTTTTTTCCAGATGTAACGTGAATACGCTTTAGAACCCCTTAGAAAGTTCTCCTACCTAGGCACCCCCCATCCTTGGCAGATTGCCCTTGTATAGCGTTGCCATAATCACGCAAACACAAGATGCATTCATATATTACTACAAAAGATTATATTACAACAAGATTGTGATGGAGGAGTGGAACAATATCAGCCTTGATGTTTTAAGAAAAGGACTTTCATCTTTGAAATCAAGATGTAATATGATGGTTCAAAGAAAGGGCTATCAGACTCAACACATTAGAAAATAAAATTCTTATATTTATTTCTATATATATCTTTGCAAAATCGTTACAAAAATGTATGAACACCCTCTGTAGGGTACTTGCGAGAAACCCTGAAAAAAAAAATATTGCGGAATATTACTTAAATGAAATTAATTTACGTTTTACAAATCACCCGTGCATGAAGATTTTCTTAACATTAAACTTTTAAACGTCTCTGCCACATTGCTCAAGAGTTCTTTAGGGGAATAGCAAAAAATATTTAACATGAATGTAAGGAAATGCTTTAAAAAATTTAACAGGTTTTTTTTTTTTTTTTTAGTTTTACAATGTTCTATATACGGTTAATGGGTCAAATATTTCAGGCTCTACAAATACTCATTAGAACACATTAAATTACGATATATGTTTCCGAAAAAAAAAACTGATTTTCTCTTTTCTCTGACCAAAAGTTTAAATTTTAGAATGTCTAAAACTTTAGAGGATTTTGTCGAACTACTTATTAGTTATCAGCATCCGATATTATTAAATTTATACATTTATGCATAACTTGCAACTATCTTTATAAAATAAGAAAATAAATGTCAATTTATGAAACTAAACTCTTCGAATAATTTGTTGCATTCAATTAAAATATTCAGATAATTTACTTTCATTTTCGGGTAGAAATTAAACCTTCATAATGTGTGAAAGATTATTTTAGTACGTGTTTTGATACTATTTGTGCAGTTTCTAGGACAACTATAAAATGGAAGAGCCATGTCACGTGCTCCGAATACCCAGCCTAAAATAAGATCCTGCGTCCACAACTAAAACGAATAAGTAAATTTTGATGTAAATATATGTAAATAGTCAACGCAATTTTCTTCCTTCAAATTTCCTTTCTTTTCTTTCTTTTTTTTTTTTCCTTCCTTCCTGAGACAGCGAGCGCACGCATTTTAAATTAAAATTAGCGAATTTTAAAATCGTGAAAAAAAAAAAGAATAAAATATTTAATTTTTTTTTTTTTTTTTTTCAAAACAAGCGATAGTAAGTGCGATGCTTCTAGCGTTTTAAAATATTTTTCTAAAGACAAGTTTTAATTATTGCTGCTGATAAAGGAACTCTTATTATACCCTTGCTAGACATCTCAGATATCAATACACGAAATTCATTGCAAAATACTGTACTTCAAAGCGTTGCATGTACCACACACGGATTTCACAATGACACTGGCTGGAGTAATTTATGGGTTACTATCTTCTCGCTTTTGCCATCCCCTCTTTAGAACGGGGGCCATCCTCGTGATATTTTCCGTGAGTCTAGATCTGCGGGGTCACCCACTGATCCTTCTTGAAAAGGGGGTGAAATTGTTGGCGATCTCTTGGCGTGCCGATGTGTGGGAAGTAACCTATTGGAACAGCTTTAGTATGGTCGCTTTTTGGCGATTTTTTGATCTTGTCGCCAACCCAAGTTTTCCTTGCTGTTGCCTATGCCAATTGTAAACAATATGGCGGATCGGATGGCGCTGGTTTCCGAGATAATTGATCGTCGCCGTTAATTTTGCTATGATTTATTTTAATGGCTTTTAAATATTTTTATGGAAAAAAAATTAAACAGATAACAAGCTTACATGTACAGCTGCGGAAAAAAAAAGTCCCACTTGTATTTTTTTCGGCCGTCGTTCGTCGCCCAGCAAAGTTACAGATACCAATCGTTTACGATTGACGCACACAAAAACACAATTAATTTGCTATGCATAAAAATTGCATAAAGGGCCCATCTACATATTAAAATTCGCACCAACTTTTTTTTTCTCAATAGCAACCCCTAGATTTCACTTCATATTTCAAAAATTTAGCTCATTTTAACCCCGGACACCAATTTTCAATAAATTTGGACAGAAAATGAGTGAGTTATGAGCACCCAAAATCCCCCTCCCCCTATGTTAAAGTATTTTATCATACTTCAATTCATATCTCATATAATATTGGTAGTAAGAAGCTGATTTTTATTCGTACTATTAGAACTAAACGACCCAAACATAATTTAATGTTATGATTTTTAATAAATTATTAATATGAATTATTAAATTAATATTCAAAAAAATTATGAATAGCGACCTAGCCAAATTTTGATGGAAATAGATGCAGAAATTAATATTACATGGCTGTGCAAAATTTCAAATTTTTACGTTCAGTAGTTTAATTTATATTAAATAAAATGTGTTATTTTCATGAGTTAAGGGACCATATATAAATTTATTAAGTGAAAATTTTTTGAAAATTGCATAAAATAAACGTAAAATTTTTGTGCAAAAACACAGTAAAAGATACCAGTATTAAAAATATCAAATTTTGAAGCAAATAAATTAGAGGTTTTTACAGTTTGATGGGGATTCGATAAAGCGTGCATTGTTGCGTCTGCTATCATATTCCCCCAAATAAAATATTTTCCAGCTATAGAAATAGATGCAGTAGATGTATGTCTTCTAATACAACGTCCTATTTCTGAAAAACTAACATCCTCAACTTTTCAGGCATGAATGTGACCTTTTTTTAATATCGGAAACATTAGGTCTTTGGACTTCCCCATACTTTATCAAACATTCAAAATCACGTTTTTCTGTAAAAAAATTTCATCTAACTATAAATTAAAATACCGCCAAAAGTCTTAAGAATATTGCACATTGCAGACGATAGTATTAAATGAAGAAAGTGAAATAACAAACACAGTGATATTGGGTCGGCAAAATAGTATTTGCGTTTTTTTGCATGAAATTCAAACAAATAAATTTTCTATCAGGAAATCATTCTTCAAGTTCGACCATAGCTGAGTAATATTCAAGCTTGTAGTCAGAAGAGCAGAGAGCAGCCTCTAACGCCTGCCAACATTTCACCGGTCTAAGAGAACCATCAACGGAAATACTCAATAACAATTTCAAAATTACAAAGATTTTCTAAATCGTGAGCAGTCATTTTGCATTTTCCCCTTAAATCATGTGTACGAACCAAGGAAGTTATAAACTCACGGGTCATTTGGACCACGGACTAAATATTCTATTCTACCCTTGATATTCTCAGTACAAAAAACTTTAAGAGATATGGAAACAATATTTTCCTTGATAATAATATTAATTTCTTTTGATTCTCGCGAGCGAAATTAATGAAAGGCGAAAAGTTCGGAACCTACAAATAGCGTTTTTCAATTTGCAGAAAGTCCCTTAAAAACGCGCAAAAATTAATTCGCAATATCTCCGGAAATTATCGTAGAAAATTGGTCAAAATTTATATTTAGGGTAATTTGAAGCTTTTCTTTCGTTTAATAAAGTCAAAATATGGGGTTGCCATTGAGAAAAACGAAGTTGATGCAGAATTAAATATGAAGACGGCCCCTTATGCAAATTAAATTAACAGCAAATTAAAGTACGCGTTATTTGCAAACGAATGGTATATATAACTTTGCTGCGAAATAAAGAGCGACTGCGAAATAAAGAGCAAGTGGGACTTTTTTTTCCCGCAGCTGTGCATATAGATTCGGTTTAATAAAATTTAATTACCCCCCCCCCTTCTCTTTTTAGTAGATTAAATTAAATAACGCAAACAAATAATATTCTAAAGACAAGAATAACAAATAAAAAAGACAAAAAATTAAAATATATTTTAGCATTCTGACAAAAGATTACGTAAAAAAAAGTAAAGAACTAGTTTAAATCATAACAAACAATGCTTATCTCATACCTTGATTAAAATCGTTAAATTATTGCAATATTGAAATAATAAAATCAAAATATCAAATATTATATTAATAACGAAATTATTTGTTGCTCCTACCTTTAACAATTAAACAAAGGAAATCATAACAAATAAAAACAAACAATGCTTATCACATACCTTGATTAAAATCGCTAAATTATTGCAATATGGAAATAATAAAATCAAAATATCTAAAATTATTTCACTGTAAAAAATATTAACGTAATTATTTGTTGCTTCTACCCTTAATAAATAAAAAATCAAGAACGAAAATATTATAACCTGAAACCAGGGGTCAGTCCAGGTTTCTTTCCCAGGGTCCTATTTTTGTGAAATTTTACCTAATTTTGTGAATTTTTTCTACTTTTGTGAATCTTTCCTTATTTTGTGAACGTCGTCCAATTTTCTATTTCATTTTTGAGCAAGAAAGCAATCACGAAATAGAATTGAATATTTTTTTTTAAATTAAAAACAAAATGGGTATAGTATAGTTAGTTCCCTTAAAAAAGGTTGGCCAAAACTGAATAATTCCTGTTCACCGAACATCCGGGATAGTCATACCCTGGAACAATATTAAAAAAAAAAAAAAAAATCGATTAAAATTAAAAATATAAAGCTTTAAATCTATACTTTTAAATGATTAAAAAATAGATTTTATAATAAACGTAGGCCATGGTGTTTTGATTTTAAATTGCAGGTACTAAACACTTTTATTTACATCCCAAATTCAAACTTTAGTAATTTTTAAATATTACAATGTCTGTCAGTTTCGACTGGAAATACTCTAATACTAACGATGTGAAAAATGCAATTCTTAAATCTAGTTAAATCTCAACAATTGAAGCGAAATCAAAAATAAGTTGCAGATAATTACAGATGGGAGAAATTAGGTAACATTTTTAAAAATTAATTTCAACTTGTACCATTAAAGAAAAATTACTTGTCAGTGTACACAGAATATCCCAAAAACACTGACCTGGGGTTTCATTCCTTAAATATTTTACAGTAAATCACAAATTTATGTTAAAAAAAAAAGCACAGAATTTTACAGTATTGATTATAAATGTTGGAAGATTAAATCTAAATAAATACAAATGTACATTTTTATATGGTCTCCAAACAGAAAATTCCCAGTCTGTAAGATGTGTCCATGTATGAATTAAGTTTAAAAAATTTAATTAAGTTATAAATTTTCAGTCTTCTATCATTTTTTGCTCGCTACGGCCCTGCCTATGCCGATAGCATTTCTCTGTAGTGTACCCTTATGACTGCTCCTTAAAATGACATTAAATCCCAATAAAATCACTCCTATGCTTTGTTGTTCACTCCCAAGAATGAAAAAATGCAGTATTAAACTATTTCTACCCTCCCCCCCCACTTTTTTTCCAGCCTTGAGCAGTGATTGACCTATATTTATCCCATTTCACATTCCACAATGTGGATTCTCGACCGATTAAACAGACCGCGGCACCCGGCAACCCTTTAACGTCTGGAAGTCCTTTTTCTCCCCCCTATGCCTGGGTATGTCGGTCCGTTTTTCCATTCTTATTTGCCAAAACTTTTTCTCCTTCCTTACCATACAGTTTTCTTATACAGGAGACAATACAATGAAGTCAAAATCGACCCTTTACAAAACAGGAGGTATAACTGTTCCTTCACAAAATTCCAATCAGCTTTTTTTTTTTTTTTTTTTTTTTTTTTAAATGCAACGAGATAAAAATTCCTTTTATAAATAATTATTTGGGAATAATACTGTAAGTGGGTGCCGGTTGAATTGGCGACTTTTTCTGTTGCCAACGTCTAACCTTGGTGACTTTTTTTCGCGCCAAACAAAACAAACATACGTAGACACATAAGGAACAAAATAAACCCAAAACTACAATACACTTATCTAAACACATTAAAACATTTGTAGACATATTTCAAATGCAACTATAAACAAAATGTATAGAAACAAAGCACTAGCTCTGGGCTATGGGTACGTTAAAAAATAAACCATAACCTTCAAAATATGCAAAGTACTAAAATATGTTTCTGCACATAATTATACAACAAAATTTCCCTTAAAATGTTAAAATCGCAGTTTAAAATTAATAGAAAAACACTCAAATAAACTCACTACCACCCACACATACACAACTCCCCACAAACAACTCAAAAATACTTATATATTGATTCATATTTAACCTGAATAGTGCGCATGATTTCAAGAGAAATATACTGCAAATATTTTCATAAAATGTTAAAACCACTCTTTATAAATAACTGAAAACCACTATAATAAACCGACTACCTCCTCCCCCACCTGATTTTTGTAATTTAATACCTTCAAAGCACACAAAATTTATACTATTTATCAGAATAGAATCAAATCTGATCACAAACAACTCAAAAATCCTTACATATTTATCCATATTAACCCATTTGTGCCTGGATATTTTTGCGACTTTCTTCGATTTATACTGATAACAGAAATAATAGATAAATTTCTGATGTCAACTTCTTGAACAAGGGATGATTTCTTTTAAAATCATTATGAATAAAAATCGAAATATCAACATCCTACTGGGTCATGTTAAAATATTTTGTAGAGTTGAGGCTCAATACTCATGAATAAAGGCTAGGAAAAATAAATAACGTTTTCGACTAATAGCGAAAATGCCGTCCCAAAAAAAGGGACACTAGGCATAAATGGGTTAAACCTAAAAATTCTACGGGAACTCTGTAAATCGGGAGCAAACCCATATAACAAATAAAATTAACCATTCCTCTTAAAACCTTAAAATATTTATTTTTTTCATCCCAATTCACAAAAAATAACACAACATACTAAAAACCTTACATATTTATGAAAGCGCAGACCATAAATATTCTCAACTATACACCGGTGTACCGTAAAGCAAGGAATAAACATTTAAATAAATAAAAGCACCACATCCCAGCAAACACACACCTGCTGGCGGAGTACCTTTCCAGTGCCTTTCTGCCTTTACGACCAGCACCGGCCCGGCACTGCAAAAAGTAACTGAATCGTACCAAAAGTGGTCGCCCGAGAAGCACCTTGCCAGAAGCCCGGAAGGCAATGGCATCTGTGCTGGCACTACTGCATATGCCGGCCATCATTTACAATAAAGGCACAGACCCATTAAGTTTAAAATTCCTAAAATGAAACGGCGGGGTGTCGGTGATTATTAAAAATAAAGGCACTGGCCTGATAGCTTAACAGTGACTGTAATATAATGGCACTGTGCCGGCTTAGTGCCTATTCACAGCAATGCTGCCGTAATTAAAATACGAGCAAGTATCGTATCCAGGGGAAGGGTTAGGGGGCGTATTCATCAACCCCCCTCCTCCCTCCCAAAAAAGACATTGCTTAAGGGTAGCTTTTACTGTAGGCTAGTGTTAAAGGTAGGATTTACTGTACGTTTCATTTAGGTAAAATAAGCTTTTATTAGTCTCTATCCAATCAATTTATATTCAAGCCATTTTTTAATCAATAAATAATAAAAAACGCTGTACTATGGTTACACACACGCACACACATAACTTTAGGGTAAAATTTTGCTATGTATTGTACAGGTTGTTTAGATCAAATGATTTTTCTTAAGTTAGCTATTCTAAATAGAAATTTCTACATCTATACCTGTTGCATAACTACATAACTCAAATTTTATGGAGGAAAATAATTTTTTACATTAAAATAGAGATTATGTATATTAAAAACAGTGAAAGTAAAAATTTAACTGTAATAGTGTTATCCAAGTAATTTGTAGAATCTGTGTAGTATCAAAAACTAACAGGGTTTCAACATTGAAGCAAATGCTATTCTTATATTGCTCCAAGCGACGAAACCAAATTAGTTGTCTTGAACAGCTTAACATTAACCAAAGCAATTAAACTTTTCGAAAGTTCACTGAGAAACCGGAAAAAATGTGTATCCTAAAAAGTGTACTTGATTCGTAATCAATCAATTATAACTCTCTCGTTGCTCAACGTCTGCGACCGAATGAAAAAAAAAAAATGAGAATGGTTGCTGCACTCGAAAATGCGCCAAACACGACAAATTTTCAAAGCATCTAACTAGAGCGGTCCCCCCCCGCACCATATTAACTTCGTGTTTCGTATTTTATGTGCATTATATATTTATACATATATATTGTAATTATTCAGCTTAAAATTTGCCTTAATAGCTGTTATATTAAATTTTATTATATTAACCCATTTATGCCTAGCGTCCCTTTTTTGGGACGGCATTTTCGCTATCAGTCTAAAACGTTATTTATTTTTCCTACCCTTTATTCACGAATATTGAATCTCAAATCCACAAAATATTTTAACATGAAAAAGCAGGATGGTGACATTTCAATTTTTATACAAAATGATTTTATAAGAAACCATCTCTTATTCAAGAAGCTGACATCAGAAGTTTATCTATTATTGCTATTAATAGCAAAAATCTAAGAAAGTCGCAAAAATATCTGGGCACAAATGGGTTAAAATAGTTTTCTTTTTGATTGTAATTATGAAAACATTCGACTTCGAGATTTTGGTGCATTGACACGTTTTGAGGTTTTCTGAATTTATTTATGTTATTTTTACGAGATGTTTGTGTGTGTGAGTGAACACGATAGCTCCAAAACGGGCTATTCGATTGAGCTCAAATTGGGTATATATGTTATAAACCACCGTCGCAAGATCGGTATTGATTTGGGTATGTATAGGACTTATAGTTTTTTTTACAGGGCTACGACAAAGATTTCTTTTATATTACAGCCTATAGGGGAAAATTCTTGAAAGTGCTCTAGCGTTTAAACCACATATGGGCAACCGCAGGCCGGATGTGGCCGGCAACGGCTTTTGATTCGGCCCGCGGAATATTTGAAAACCCTTATAATTCCAAATCAAAGTATTATATTTGATATCACCCATGGTTCAAGGTATTTGTAAAACAGACGTTACTAACTTTAAAATGTGATCCTTCATCTGCCTTGCACTGCACATCGATGCATGTGTACATTGATTGTTGTAAAATTCTGATTCGTTCTAAATTCTACAAAACGTTTCGTTAAATCAAAAAGCCATTGTGTTAAATCGATTTCGTTGAATCAAATAATCTTTTGTCAAATTAACAAAGCAAAACTACCAAACTGTTGAACAGCAACAACAAAAAAATTTGTTCTATTAACAAAGCATTTTTTACCGTGTACTATTAAACTATTGATGGGTGGCTGGTGACAGTGAGAAGGGTATTCATGCCATTACTTTAAAATTGTCTGAAGAGGGGGGGGGGGGCATCGCTATTTACGAACAGACCTGCTTGTGTATTTCGATGAGTCATCCAAAGAGGCCTACAGGTGCTCACTTATTCCCAGACAGCACAGCAAATTTGCATCAGACTTGCAGTAAGCTTGATTTATTATTAAGTCAATAAACTTGAATTAAGCTTGAAAATTTCATGCGTGTAAGCTTAATACAAGCTTGAATCAAGTGTTCAAGTTTACACTTGCCCAACTTGCATTAAGCTTGACGTAGCAAGCTTAACTCAAAAAAATCCTAAACATGGGGCGCCGGTTGGCGAACTCGCCCCATATATTTTATTTTTTCCACGCATTTACCCCTCTACGCTGAAACCTTAACTTATTTTAATTTGTTTCCGTGTAGCGTCCGCGGCTGGGATCGATCTCGGAACCTAGGGTGAGGGAAGCCCGCGTCCTAACCACCATGCCAATCTCACTCGAGATGGCACGACTAAAGTTTGAAGTGACTGTTATGGTTGTCATGCCGTTTTTTGGTGAGATTGATCAGTATTGGCCGAAGCCGACCCGCTTCTTTTATTTTTCCATGGGATGAATCAAAATTAAAATAATGTTTTGTCTGATTTATAGACTCTATTAATAGAGAAATAAGCATAATAGAAACTTCAAAGCAGCACACGTTTTAAAACTTTCAATATCGCAACACTCATATTGTATTGTCCAATTATATTTATTTTGTCCAATATCGAAACAAACGACTGATTTTGAAATCAATTTTGTAGTACATTTGTATTTTATTTTAAGAATTTCAATATTTGGAAATATAGAATCTTTTTTTCAAAATTCTATGGTCAAGTGCATTTATGACTGATGATCGGGAATTATTCGGTTAGCGGGTGTCGGCTATTTTTGGCGACTTTTTTTTCTCGCCAACACCCGCTACTTGGCGCTTTTTTTTGTCGCCAAATTTTTCACGTGTGAAACACCATTTTAGAATACGATAAAATAATACAACATGTTGAGCACTGTCAGGAAATACAAATTACTTTAACACATTAAAATTCCACAGATATTCCACTTAAAAAAAAAACAATACAACAAAATACGCCATCCATACTTAACACTAAAAATTGTCAGCAAATTCAGTAACAGGCAATTAAAAATGAGCAAACAGTAAACCACTTTTAACTAAAAACATTTCAGAATATTCAGCAATCTAGTTCTACAGCTATGTAAACTATGCAACCAGTGGACCCTTTTTAACTAAAAAAACCTCAGTGGATTCAGCAACCTAGTTGTACAGCTATGTAAACTATGCAACCAGTGGACCGTTTTTAACTAAAAAAACCTCAGTGGATTCAGAAACCTAGTTGTACAGCTATGTAAACTCGGCAACCAGTGGTCCGTTTTTAACTAAAAAAACCTCAGTGGATTCACCAACCTAGTTGTACAGCTATGTAAACTAGGCAACCAGTGGTCCGTTTTTAACTAAAAAAACCTCAGTGGATTCAGCAACCTAGTTGTACAGCTATGTAAACTGGTCAAACACTGGCCCGTTTTCAACTCAAAACAACATCGGTGCATTAAATAACCTAGTTATACATCTCATATAAAGTCACTATATGAAAACATAACAACATCAAATATCGATTTACAATTCACATTGAAAACCTTAAGCAATTGCAAAAATTCTTTAAAAAAAAACACTTACCTTTATTTTAAGAAACTCTTCAAAAATATCCATAACACATCAGCTAATAACATAACACCAAAACACTTCCTTTTATTTAACATTATAATCACGCCCTCCTTCAAATAAACACACACTTCCTTTTTAAACAACAACATAATATTCACTACACTTCAAATAACACAACACATTTCCAAATACATCTTGTATTCCCCGTAAATAACTCAACAAACACCAAACAAGAACTTATACATCGAGTTCAAATTCACCTGCTTTTCGGTTTACCGATTACAGTTAAATTGCCTAAACCAATCACAAAATTCCTTTACCAAACATCCTGGTATCGTTTAATGAACCCACCGAGCGTTTTTTCATCAAAATACAGCATCATCCAACACCTCAACTCAATCTACACAGGTTACAACAGACATCTGACTCTAACGCTAAAGTAAACAAACTTTCGACCAAACTCCAAGTTTGGCGACTCATCACCACTTGGCGACGACACCCGGTAACCGAAGAATCCCCTGATGATCAATTATTTATTATGTGCAGGGCCGTACCCAGAAAAAAATTTCGTGGGGGGGGGGGGAACCAAAAGGTGAAAAAGGCTTCATTATTATTGTTTTGTTAACAAAATTTTAAATTTCGGGGGGGGAGGGTGCTGACCCCCTGCCCCCCCTGCGTACGGCCTTGGTTATGTGGATGTGGCTTTCCAAATCAAGCAGTAATCAAGTTGTATTCCAGCTTGACAGTTCAAATGACTTAAATTCGGCGGGAAAATATTTGCTGACTCATTTTTTTGTAATCTCCAAGCTTGCTGCAAGCTTAAAATGAATTGAACTGTCAAGCTTGCATTAATACGTCAAATTCAAAGAAATTTCAAGCTTTATTTAAGCTTATGTGCTGTCTGGGTTGGTTACAGCTCACAGAAACTAGCCCAATAGTCATATCTAACGAATGAGAAAAGGACGTAACAATCCGTAGGCTTCTTTGGAGGACTCATGGAAGTACACAAACAGCCTACTAAATCACAGTCCTCCCATTTGAAGTGTGCAGCAAGAAAGTTGGTCGCAAAGTTGGAGGAAATAGAGGTAGGCGTACAAAACAGCTAAAAATTGAAATATCTCAAATATTTCAAATATACCAATATTTCAAATATATCTCAAATATACCAATTTTGTAGAGGTGTTTAGCAAGACAATCATGTCCAGTCTCCAGACGAAAGGCCGCTACTGCGATGGATCTGGGGGAGTCTGGGATTTTACAAATAGATTCCCTCCACTTCTTGCTCTTGATTTCTTCTAATAGTTTGGCATTATAATTTATACCCGTAGTAAATGTAACAAATGTAAATTTTAATAAATCGGTGAAATAATTAGACTAACCAGAGAAATTTTCGACTAACTAAAGAATTCCAAATCAAAGTATTGTATTTGATATCACCCACGGTTCAAGGTATTAGTAAAACAGACGATACTAACTTTAAAATGTGATCCTTCATCTGCCTTGCACTGACATCGATGCATGTGTACATTGATTGCTGTAAAATTCTGATTCGTTCTAAATTCCTTAAAACGTTTCGTTAAATCAAAAAGCCATTGTGTTAAATCGATTTCGTTGAATCAAATAACCTTTTGTCAAATTAACAAAGCAAAACTACCAAACAGTTGAACAACAACAACAAAAAAAAAAAATTGTTCAATTCATCAAAGCATTTTTTACCGTGTACTATTAAACTATTGATGAGTGGCTGGTGACAGTGAAAGGGGTATTCATGCCATTACTTTAAAATTGTCTGAAGAGGGGGGGGGGCATCGCTATTTACGAACAGACCTGCTTGTGTATTTCGATGAGTCATCCAAAGAGGCCTACAGGTGCTCACTTATTGGTTACTGCTAACAGAAACTATGTCCAATAGTCAAATCTAACAAATTAGAAAAGGACGTAACAAACCGTAAGCCTTTTTGGAGGACTCATGGAAGTACACAAACAGCCTACTAAATCACAGTCGTCCCATTTCAAGTGTGCAGCAAGAAAGTTGCTCGCAAAGTTGGCGGAAACAGAGGTAGGCGTACAAAACAGCCAAAAAATGAAATATCTCAAATATTTTGGATTGCGAGCGTGGATCCTAGATAGATAGGAATAAACAATAATAACAATGAGAATAAACAATAATAAAGAGTCTCATTTGTGTTTTTTTTATGTATTCATATTTTGAATTGTCCCTGAATCCCCAGGGCTTAATATTGGTAGCAAGAAATATGGTTGATTTAAACTTTCTCATGTATCGTTCTGAATGCTAATTTTGGACTTTTTTATTGCAGATAGGAAGCCTTCCGTCTGCATTTGATCTGCATCATCAATTTTCTTCTTCTTTGCAAATTTTTAATGTTTGTGTACTTGTTAGTTACCTTGAAGATGCTGAAGTAGTTTGAAATTGAGTCATATCGTACGATTTATACAAAATGTTGTTTTGCAGAATTGATCCGTGAAAACAGTGTTTTTCAAGTGAAAATATTTAAGGTGTGTTTCTGCAACTGTAATGACAAATCTCAATTTTAAGGAATAATTACTAAATGTTCAAGCCCGATATGTCCATTTCCTGTACTTACTGAAATGAAAGTAATCTGATTCAGAATTCCAATCTTCAAACGCTGTTTGCTCGTTTAAAACAATAAATTCAAATGGAAGGAGAATCCATTAGATATAGACTGATCGATGAAGTATCGGCCCAAAAGCCAAATTTAGACGTTTGTGCTGAAACATTTAATGAGCATCAAACATACGTTGCATGTCAGAAAGCATTTTCCAGGAATGCATATTCAAAAAACCATGTCGCTACTCATACTGGCGAAAAGCCCCATGTTTGCGAAGTGTGTCAGAAAGCATTCGCTCAGCACTCAGATTTGAAGAGACATCGCATACACACAGGAGAAAAGCCCTATGTTTGCTATGTGTGTAAGAAGGCATTCGCTGTGAAATTTCAGTTGAATCGACACCTCCGTAGACACACAGGAGAGAAGCCCTATGTTTGTGATGTGTGTCAGAAAACATACGCTGATCACTCAGATTTGAATAAACACCTCCGCATACACACTGGAGAGAAACCCTATGTTTGCCATGTGTGTCAGAAAGCATTTTCTCTGCAGTCGAGCTTGAATAATCACCTCTCCGTGCACACGGGCGAGAAGCCCCATGTTTGCGAAGTGTGCCAGAAAGCATTCGCTAAGCACTCAGGTTTGAAGAGACATCTTCGTATACACACAGGAGAAAAGCCCTATGTTTGCGATGTGTGTCAGAAAGCATTCGCTCAGCACTCAGATTTGAGGGGACATCTTCACGTACACACAGGAGAAAAGCCCTATGTTTGCGATGTGTGTCAGAAAGCATTCGCTGTGAAATTTCAGTTGAATCTACACCGCCGCAAACACACAGGAGAAAAGCCCTATATTTGTGATGTGTGTCAGAAGGCATTCGCTGTGAAATTTCAGTTGAATCAACACCTCCGCATACACACGGGAGAGAAGCCCCCCTATGTTTGCCATGTGTGTCAGAAAGCATTTTGTCGGCAGTCGAGCTTGAATAACCATCTCTCCGTGCACACGGGCGAGAAGCCCCATGTTTGCGAAGTGTGTCAGAAAGCATTCGCTCAGCACTCAGACTTGAATAAACACTTCCGCATACACACGGGAGAGAAGCCCCCCTATGTTTGCCATGTGTGTCAGAAAGCATTTTGTCGGCAGTCGAGCTTGAATAACCATCTCTCCGTGCACACGGGCAAGAAGCCCCATGTTTGCGATGTGTGTCTGAAAACATTTGCTTGGCAATCTAAATTAAATCAACACTTTCGCATACACACAGGAGAAAAGCCCTGTGTTTGTGATGTGTGTCAGAGAGCATTCGCTCGGAAGTCAGACTTGAGTAATCATCTCCGCGTACACACGGGAGAGAAACCTTATGTTTGCCATGTGTGTCAGAAAGCATTTACTCGCCAGTCGAGCTTGAATAACCACCTCTCCGTACACACGGGAGAGATGCCCCATGTTTGCGATGTGTGTCAGAAAGCGTTCGCTGGACAAAGTGGCTTAAATCAACACCGTTGCATACAAACGGGAGACAAGCCGCATGTTTGTGATGTGTGTCAGAGAGCATTCGCTCGGAAGTCAGACTTGAGTAATCATCTCCGCGTACACACGGGAGAGAAACCTTATGTTTGCCATGTGTGTCAGAAAGCATTTACTCGCCAGTCGAACTTGAATAACCACCTCTCCGTACACACGGGAGAGACGCCCCATGTTTGCGATGTGTGTCAGAAAGCGTTCGCTGGACAAAGTGGCTTAAATCAACACCGTTGCATACAAACGGGAGACAAGCCGCATGTTTGCGATGGTGTTTCAGGAAGCGTTTACTCGTCTGGAAGACTGGACTAGGCATTGTGCTCAGCACTCAGGCTGCATTTGTTACGAGGTCACTCTCAACCCTTTAACGCGCAGTGTTCCCGCTCTGGGAACACCAAACTCTGACGTTTTGACTGGTTCCAGTCACGAAGAATAGATTTGATTTCTATAAAAGTAGCTGCGGGTGACATAGCTCCACGAGAATCCTTTACTTTTGAGCACGTCATTTCCCGTAGAAAAATGGTCACGATTATTTTGAACAGCACTGACATCTGCTGAAAAATGGAAGAATGCGAGAACAGCTGGACAGATTGCCCAATGCTGAAAAAAAGGGCAGCCGTTGTCATCGCATGACTTAACGACCAGTAGGATGGCGGACGATCGAAACGTTCATCGCGTGCCACAGATCCAGAGACCCCTTTTTGATGACAGCTGGCTGTGCCGCACATCCAGCTGTCGTCAAAAAAGGGTCTCTAGATCTGTGGCACGCGATGGACGTTTCGATCGCCCGCCATCTTGCTGGTTGTTAAGTCGAGCGATGGCAACGGCTGCCCTTTTTTCAGCATTGGGAAAGGGTTGCGCCTCAATGGGTTAACGCACAACCATTTTTCTCATGTAACTTTATATAGTGCCTAATGCTGAAAAAGTACGCCTGTTGCCATCACTGAAGTTAACTACCAGCAGCATGGCGGTCGATCGAATCGTTCATCGTATGCTGCAGAGCTAAAGTCCCTTTTTGATACAGCCGACGATTCGATTGACCCGCATGTTTCTACTAGTTAACTGGATGGATGACAAAGGTTGTACTTTTTCAGCTTTGGGAGTTGTTGAAAAGAGGTGGTCTAATATCGCCACCACCACTGCGCGTTAAAGGGTTAAATGGCTACCCAACCGAGGAGCTACAGCAGATATCTTTGTGCCTATTCGTACGAGGCTGAATATGTTTTATGTCAGGTTGATTTAAGTAAAAATTAAAAGAGCAATGCAAGTAGTGTAGAATATTATCATTAAAAAAGAATTTCTTAAGAAAATGTTTCAGTGTAAAAAATTTTATCTAGCTAAATGGTTCGACATCGAAGGCTTTGTAATATTTTGGTGTTTTTTTTGTGCATAAAGGACAGAATGTTCATTATAAAAGTATCATAATAGCTTAACCCTTTGAGGCGCAACTCTTTCCCAATGCTGAAAAAAGGGCAGCCGTTTCCATCGCTCGACTTAACTACCAGCAAGATGGCGGACGATCGAAACGCTCATCGTGTTCCACAGATCTAGAGACCCTTTTTTACGACAGCTGGCTGTGCGGCACAGCCAGCTGTCGTAAAAAAAGGATCTCTAGATCTGTGGCACGCGCTGAACGTTTCGATCGTCCGCCATCTTGCAGGTAGTTAAGTCGAGCGATGGAAACGGCTGCCCTTTTTTCAGCATTGGGCAATCTTTCCAGCTGTTCTCGCGTTCTTCCATTTTTCAGCAGATGTCAGTTCTGTTAAAAAGAATCGTGACCAATTTTTTTTTACGGGAAATGAACGTGCTAAAAAGTAAAGGATTATGGTGGAGCTATGTCACCCGCAACTATTTTTGTAGAAATCAAATCTATTCTTCGTGACAGTCAACAGTCAAAACGTCAGAGTTTGGTGGTCCCAGAGCGGGATCACTGCGCCTTAAAGGGTTAACTAATATTAGAGTTTCTAACGAGTTTTTAACATTTCCCATCGGGGTTGAAACGTGTTTATGATTTTGAAGTTTTATCTGTCAGTCCCTCTGTTCTGTCTGTTCGTCCGTGCTTTAACTGTTGTACATATGGTTAGATTTCTATTAAAACCCCTTAATCTTCGCTCCCGTCAAAATCACGGGCTAAGCTTTCTCCCTTTATTTCTCGCGCCCGTCAAATTTCCGGGCAATACTGTTCAAAAAAATTCGCCAGAAAGATAAAAGCGTTCCAATTCTGATGCACGGATTTTTTTTGTAATATATAATTTTACACAACAGAGGACAATACCAGAGTATTTTTAACTTAATTCGGAGATAGTTTATTTTTAAATACATGGTAGCAGTACTCAAACACACGTGTATTTGTGATATGCATTATGCAAACTTAGCTTACTTTTTTTTTATTTATTTATGTTCAAAGAAAATTTTAGAAATGTTTACTTATTTTACGTACTAAGTTTAATAAAATTTTCTAGTGTTTAAAACATATATTTTTAATGATTCCCTGCTTACTACAAAACACACATTCAGTCACAATGACCCTGAATGTTGGCTTTTCCTAAAAATTATTTTTTTTTCTCTAGTGCTTAAAATGTCCAAAACCTTAAAATGAATAAATATACTATATATGCACTTGTTTTATACAACTTTCTGGAATAAAAGCACTTTTATGACCGTTTTCTTGAAAATAATACGACGGTTAAGGGGTTAAATTTCTATATGTTGTATCTATGTACTGTACGAAGTAGCCTATTTAAAACAGTGCAGATAAGATTTATAGCTCTTTTACAGAAACCCCAAAAGAACTCAACACAATATGCTCTATGAGCAGTCATTTTTTTTTTTTTTTGTATGGTCTTGTAGAAGCACTGTAAATGAGAATATTTTCGATGGAAGGTTTTGTTTTGCAATTCCTAATAATATATACCCATTTTCGGAAAAAAAAAAAAACACTCAAAATACTGGTGTTAAACGCTAAATTAAAAAACACACATACAATGTTAGTTATAACAAGATACAATGGTTTCGACTGATAATTTTTTCAGCCCTCATCAGTCAAAACCCTTTGTCTCACAAATCAGAGGGAACTGAAAAAGATAAACAAACAATCATAAGCATGTTACCACTTGGTAAAAAGAAATGGCGACAAAACCACGGAGATTAAAGGAGGGGGGAAAAAGGGAGGATGGGATAAAAAGAAACGATTAACAAACAAAATTAAAAATAACATAAAAACACAAATTATTATTTGTGTTTTTATGTTATTTTTGCTTGTTCCGTTTTCTTTTGATTTTCTTTTCGCGTGTGTTTGTGTGTTCTTTTTTGCTTTTTATTATTATTTATTCATTTATTTATTTTGTTTGTCCTTATTTCCTTTTCTTTTTATCCCATCCTCCTTATCCCCCCTTTCTTTAATCTCCTTGGTTTTGCTACCTTTTCTTTTTTTACAAGTGGCAACATGCTTGTTTGTTTATCTTTCTCAGTTCCCTCTGTTTTGTGAGACGAAGGGCTTTGACTGATGAAGGCTGAAAATTTTTTTCAGTCGAAACGATCGTATCTTGTTATAAGAAACATTTTTTGTGTGTTTTTTCACAAAGTTTTTATTTATTTTGATATATGCATTTTGCTTCATTTGAAAGTGTCTATGATTTCCTCTAAATAATGCCTCTAAAATACGCTTTAAATAATGACTACCCATAAAGCATCATGTACTAAACTTTTATATGTTTCTGTAAAACAGCTAATAATCTTTTAAATGAAAGATTAATAATGCTTAGTTTCACCAATGACAGTTTTACTCGTTTCTAAGGAGAGGTTTAGCGTTTTTCAGACACTAACTAGTATTCATTCTGAATTTTAATACATTCTATTGTCGTAAATTTACATTCTTGTTTAATGTTGGTCATAACCCTCTCTATTCGAACAGAATTACAATTAAGGGCGTGATTCGAGTGAAACACGATTCGAACGTTTTCCGAGTCGAACAGGGGTAACTTCGAAAAATATCAGTGTTCCTAATTCAACTGAAACAAACCAATTGTGTTTTGATCACGTGATAGCGCGATAGGTTTGTTCATTGGAAGCATTCTGGGGACTGAACTGAGAACTGGGGACTGAAAAACATTCGATTCAAACTCGTTCGCGCGCGTTTCACTTGAATTTCGCCCTAAATCTTTTTGAAATCGGATAAAAAGCTAAACTGTGAAGGTTTCAAGCATAGAGTATCAAGCACTTTTAATGTTTTTGTACTAATTCTTGTTATTCTTTCTTGATGACCCTTTCACCTATGGACTTGCTGTGTGTTACAAAAATGTTCAGACTCGCCCATTTTATTGACAGAGTTAGCTACGATACTTTAGTTTGTTTAAGAAATCGATTTATTTAAATGCTAATAGCTAATAATCGGTTTATTTATTTAACCCTTTGAGGTGCAACCCTTTCCCAATGCTGAAAAAAGGGCAGCCGTTGCCATCGCTCGACATGACTACCAGCAAGATGGCGGACGATCGAAACGTTCATCGCGT
This sequence comes from Cheiracanthium punctorium, assembly GCA_038373885.1. Classification (NCBI taxonomy): domain Eukaryota; kingdom Metazoa; phylum Arthropoda; class Arachnida; order Araneae; family Cheiracanthiidae; genus Cheiracanthium; species Cheiracanthium punctorium. The sequence goes on along the minus strand of JAWZYV010015125.1, from coordinate 134,278 downwards.
GCCACAGATCTAGAGACCCTTTTTTTACGACAGCTGGCTGTGCCGCACAGCCAGCTGTCGTAAAAAAAGGGTCTCTAGATCTGTGGCACGCGATGAACGTTTCGATCGTCCGCCATCTTGCTGGTGGTTAAGTCGAGCGATGGCAACGGCTGCCCTTTTTTCGGCATTGGGCCATCTATCCAACTGTTCTGGCATTCTTCCATTTTTCGGCAGCTGTCAGTGCTGTTAAAAATAATCGTGACAATTTTTTTTGACGGGAAATAACTTGCTAAAAAGTAAAGGATTCTCGTGGAGCTATGTCACCCGCAACTATTTTTATAGAAATCCAATCTATTCTTCTTGACTGGCAACAGTCAAAACGTAAGAGTTTGGTGTTCCCAGAGCGGGAACATTGCGCCTTAAAGGGTTAAACGTTATACTAATTTGTATGTACTCGGGGCAAACCTAACCTGATAGCCGAGGAGAAGGCTAGAGGGGGCCATTTCATTACTCTCCGAATCTATCGGTCCAACACTCGTTTCTCCTTTCAATTATTTGGCTGCCAATGTCACAAGGCAAATCCGCAGTACTAAATTCCAGCCAGAGAACAAGTCCACAAAAGAGGTCCATCATTGGTTAAAGCTGTAGTTCGAAGGAAAAAAAAAAACCTCTGTTTTTAGTCTCTGTACACGTACTGAAATAAGCTAATAGCACCATGGTCCCCAAAAAATTCCAGATGGTTCTTCATGAGCTGTTTTACACACTGTAATAAGCGAAAAAGCTGTGCCTTTTGTGAAATTTTCAGAAAAAATTCTTAAACTGCAAGATTTTTCGAAGAGTGACACAGAAGAGTGCGAAAATTTCCGATTTTAAAGGATTTTTTCTAAAAGTTTTGAAACTGATACAGGTTTATCGTTTTTTTCAGTATGTAGTACAGCTTGTGAAAAGACAGTTTCAAAATTTTGAAGTGTCTGACATAATTAATTTATTTGTACTTATGTACCAAGATCACGTGATTTTTTTCGAACTACAGCGTTATGCGCCCGGGAAGGCGTTACCTCTGATTTCTGACTTACTTTTTTAACCCCTTTAATTATTCCATTCAAGTAAGACAAATATGCAGTTATTTTAGAACATACACTTTATTTTAGCACTTAATAGTTGGCAAATGTCTTAGTTTTGTAATAAGGTGGGCAAAGGGAAAGAACTATTTGAGATCGGCGGAATCACACGGCCCAGCATTACCTCCACTGCCAGGTTACGTTTGCCCCGAGTACAGTTATTTGTATAATTTATTTATTATGATTGTGACTCTAGACTTGAACGGTTGTGTACGGCACAAGATTTTATCCCTTGTAGTTTGCAGTCATTTATTTTTGTCTAATTTCTCTCTTTTATTTGACCAAGGGAGTCTTTCAGAGCAAATGATATTTTATTTTTCAGACCGTTTCGATTAAAAAAAAAATTTAAAGATAGATTTCACATGAAGTTATTTCTGTACTTTAAGTACTCGTCGCTTAATAAAATCATATTTGTTCCCAACTAAATTGATTTTTGTAAGCGGCGAACATTCTCCGAAACCAAAGAGGGGGTGCTAAGCCCCAAACTCTCAGATAAATTCTAAAATAACTCAATTCATGGAATTAATGAAGATTAATTATTTTCTTATTGATTAGTTAATTTTTCATTCAAAATTAATAAAATAAACTTATAAAGACATACTATTATTATATATAAAATGAATTTACTTACATTGTATTACATAATGGGTTTTCTAAAAAACTGATCAGTAGTTCATTGTTTTGATGGAACAATTAATTGTCCAATATTTCTCTCTGAAGAGTAATACTGTGAGTACAATTCTGGTTCTTCACCAAATTTTGAGTAGGCGATTACGGTTGCAATACTGCTGGTGTGAATGTTTCAGTAGAGCAAGATATTGGGAGACTCTGTGGGTTTTCACAGAACCCCCATCATTTTTTCCTAGAATTTTAATTTTCACAGGTTCACAGGTGGTTTCAATTTGAGTTTATTAAGCGACGATGCTGATTTTATTAAGCGGTGGCTTTACTATACCATTATGTTGATTGGATTCCGGTCATGTCTATTTGATCAGATCTGGCAGCTGATTTTATTAAGCGGCGGGTACTGTAGTTTCATTAAAATTTACGTTTACGTCGAAATAAAAAAAATGATCATTTTTATGTAATTATTTTTTAACTGATAGATTGACTGGTTTATTAATGCTTATTGGCTCTAACCCCTAGTAATAATTATTAATTTTTTAATAGTTTCTGTATTACATTGAACTTACAGGTATGTAATAACTGAAAAATTTTAGTACGGTAACTTGATCTATTCGCATAATTCATGAAAATATTAAATATTAGAAATCATCCCTCTTAAAATTATGCTTGACTCTAATAATATTGATTTAAACATGCCCAGTTTGTATTTCAGATTGTTCGATTTAAGAAAAGAGAAGATTCAATAACTATGAAGAAGCAATGGAAATTTCTTATAAATATGTTGAGATTGAAATAAATAAAATTTAGAACAAGTTTTACGTTTTTTATTGTTTATTTTATTTCAAACATCCATAAAGGATACGTTAAAGATACGAAAACGACAAAAAATAAAACAACAACAAACAAACTGAAAATTACTGAATTTCTATTAAATAATATCCTCTACCTCCAGTGGCCCACCCAACGGGGGGGGGGGGAGAGGTAAATCGATGTCGAAGAAGTTTTAATAATATAGTCTATAAATTTTTAATTTTTCAACCTAAAGCTTACGTTTTTTTAACCCATTTATGCCTAGCGTCCCTTTTTTGGGACGGCACTTTCGCTATTAGTCGAAAACGTTATTTATTTTTCCTAGCCTTTATTCATGAGTATTGAGCCTCAACTCTACAAAATATTTTAACATGACCAAGTAGTATGTTGATATTTCGATTTTTATGCAAAATGATTTTAAAAGAAATCATCCCTTGTTCAAGAAGTTGACATCAGAAATTTATCTATTATTTCTGTTATCAGTAAAAATCGAAGAAAGTCGCAAAAATGTCCAGGCACAAATGGGTTAACATTTAGATTACGTCCATAAACTAGAGACCTGCACGGGCCTGAAAATTGAGTCCCTGCCCGGCGCGTGCCGGACAATTCTTGAATTTGTAGACCCGGCCCGGCCCCATAATTGAGTAAAAAATAAAAAATTCCAGGAATTTTAAAAAATATAAAACAAACATATATACAGGGTGAATCTAAACTCTTGGGCAAAATTTTAAGGGGTGATAGGGCACGTAGAAAGGAATCGGAATCCCATAGCAATGTGGGATCGGCAACGTCGTCTTCGTGTAGCTGTTAATAATCACTTCGCCGAAAAAAACAGTGCGATTTCCGACTCTTGCTTCGATAGGAACCAATGTGTTTTTCTCCGAAGACTAAAATGGATAGTTTAAAAATTCTATTTTATTTCATTTTTGGGAATGGAATTTTCGGAGACGAGCCTATTGTTTATGAACTTTGGTTAACCCTTTGAGGCGTAACCCTTTCCCAATGCTGAAAAAAGGGCAGCCGTTGCCATCGCTCGACTTAACTACCAGCAAGATGGCGGACGATCGAAACGTTCATCGCGTGCCACAGCTCTAGAGACCATTTTTTAACGACAGCTGGATGTGCGGCAGAGCCAGCTGTCGTCAAAAAAGGGTCTCTGGATCTGTGGCACGCGATGAACGTTTCGATCGTCCGCCATCTTGCTGGTAGTTAGGTCAAGCGATGGCAACGGCTGCCCTTTTTTCAGCATGGGGCAATCTATCCAGCTGTTCTCGCGTTCTTCCATTTTTCGGCAGATATCAGTGGTGTTAAAAATAATCGTGACAATTTTTTTACGGGAAATGACGTTTTAAAAAGTAAAGGATTCTCGTGGAGCTATGTCACCCGCAACTATTTTGATAGAAATCCAATCTATTCTTCGTGACCTTCAACAGTCAAAACGTCAACAGTTCGGTGGTCTCAGAGCGAAACCACTGCGCGCTAAAGGGTTAAGAAATTAGACGGACACTTCAATACATTTCCAAAAGTGATTATGACCGGTTAAGTGAAAACTGTGTTTTTCTCCCCAGATTGCTATGTGATTACGATTCCTCATTGTATGCCCTATCACCCTTTAAAGTTTTGCCCAAGAGTTTAGATTCACCCTATATATAATAATATACAGGGTGTCCCAAAAATAACGCCCAAACTCTGCACAGCCAGATTCGTCGTTGGGAGTACGTAAAAAGTGTCTAAAGAACAATAACTGTACGGCCCGTAGTTTTGAAGAAAAGTGCGAGAAAAAAGCAGCATTTCCCCGTGCACGAAATGAGCCTTTATTGGAATCTCGAACGTAGTTTATTTATTTTTTTATTTCTTGGATATGCTTTCATAAAATGATGCTCAAAATTTCCACCGTGAATATCGATTCTAGCATGCGTGCGCAGTGTAATGGCCAAATGCTTACGTTCCATCTGCTACCCGCATAAATACACCAGCACGACTGAATCACTATTTGTTGCAATTAGGACTCGATATATCAATTCTTTCAATCGTTTTCCTTGAAAGTAATCCATAGGTGCCAGATTGTGGCGGCCAGAACACAGAGTCCCCCATATGTAATCCAGTATCCAATTTAATGTTTCTAGTTGTTTTTCCTCGCACCGGACGTGACGTCATGATTTGTTTCCCGTATTTTTCTCGTAAACTATGGATCGTACAGGTACAGTTCTTTGGGCAATTTTTGTGTTCTTCCAACGAGGAATCTGGCTGTGCAGAGTTGGGGCGCTGTTTTGGGGACACCCTGTATATATATATATGAAATAATAACGAGGACGTCGTGGTTGGTGCGGCGTAGGGTCATAACATCGTCGTCAGGTTCAGGAGAGGCGAGGCGGCTCGGGACTCTGGCATAGCCCCGGCCGCCCGCTGCTAGTACTCGTAGTCGGGCCAAGCAAAAGAAGATCTTGCGGGATTACGAAGACATAAATTTATCTGGTTTCACATAGTTTTACATGGCAAGTGAAGTCACGAAAAATCTATGCTCCGAGCTGCGTTTCAACTTATATAACCTCGGATCACGTGTTCTATACAGTATCACATGTGCCAAAAGAGATGCATTTATTGGTTGTTAACCCATTTGTGCCTGGATATTTTTGCGACTTTCTTCGATTTTTACTGATAACAGAAATAATAGATAAATTTCTAACGTCAACTTCTTGAACAAGGGATGATTTCTTTTAAAATCATTATGCACAAAAATCGAAATATCAACATCCTACTGGGTCATGTTAAAATATTTTGTAGAGTTGAGGCTCAATACTCATGAATACAGGCTAGGAAAAATAAATAACGTTTTCGACTAATAGCGAAAATGCCGTCTCAAAAAAAGGACACTAGGCATAAATGGGTTAAACTGCCCGGGCCTGCTAACCTAAGGAAATTCTTGCGAGGTATGGCGACTGCAGACCGTGGGAAACAGGGGAGATATATTACTTGCGTTTGAATTAGATTTAGATCCTGATACAAATCCTTTGTTAAAAACGAAAGTTTCTACACCCCGAAGAATTTTGAAGCAAGCATGTAGAAATTTTGAATTTTGAGAGGATGTTTAATTTATATGTTATATATATATATATCATACTGTACGAACATAACTGTATCAGCTCGTTCTGGCCCCACTACTGGTATTACAAAAGGAAAACAGGTGGTTATGACATCCTTTTTCTAAGTGCAACAAAATTTGAAAATTTTCCCACACGTCAAAGTCTTTCAAAGCAAACGGAGTAATAGCCCCATGATTCCACAATTTATCACTTAAGAAGCCAATTTCTAAAAACACTTTTCTTTTGCAGGAAGAGAGAAAAAAAATTAACAACAGACACGAGTCTGGGCCGGCCCGTTGACAGCAGATTTATTAACCCTTTATCAGGCAGTGGTAAAATACTTACCACCTACGGTCTATTAACCCATTTATGCCTAGCGTCCCTTTTTTGGGACGGCCTTTTCGCTATCAGTCGAAAACGTTATTTATTTTTCCGAGCCTTTATTCGCGAGTATTGAACCTCAATTCCACAAAACATTTTAATATGGCCAAGTGGGATGTTGACATTTCAATTTTTATACATAATGATTTTAAATGAAATCATCCCTTGTTCAAAAAGTTGACATCAGAAATTTATCAATTACTGCTGGTGTTAGCAAAAATTGAAGAAAGTCGCAAAAATATCCAGGCACGAATGGGTTAAATAAATAAATCAATTGTCATTAGTGAATTTTCTGATGTTTGTTCAGTTATATTGGATGTATATTTTTTCCATACGTCTAGATTCTAAATAATATTTGGTTTATGAACTTTCCTTTCCATTATGAACTTTCCATTCGCAATTTTAAGGAAAGCTGGAATAATGACTCGAAAATGGAGCATAAGAATCATCGCTTTTAATTTATATATTTTTGCGTTTCATTCCGTGTACAAGCAGCAGGTAGTTTTCCGACTTTGATTTTGTGCATAATTAATGTATTCTCCTGCAAAATTTCTATGTTTGTTTAGTACTTGTTTCTCCAATTTTCACGTAGGATATTACAGTAGAGGGAAAATATATGAATTAATTCTAAAAAAATGGGCCAGAAAAATTCCAAGTAATTTCGACTCTCTGCACATACCCTCGCCTTATAAAGGGTTAATCCCGTACCCGGGCCTGCCCGTGCAGGTCTCTAAAGGCCTTATTACACGAAGGAATTTTCGTGCGATTTGGTTGCTGCAACCAGTTGCAGAAACCTCTTTCCTGGAAATTTCCCTCGGTTACCTAGGGAACAGTCCACTCCAACTTTTTCGTTTTAGAGACGAAAAAATTGCAGGTTGCTGGAAATCCAGCCAATCGTAATGCTTCCTATTTCTACGTCACAACACAAGATGGCGGAAGAGTCAGCGTCAGCCATACCGTTCGCAGTGAAAAGGATGGGCGTGTGCGAAAACAAAATGTCCGTGAAATGGAATATCGAATTGGAAATTGATTTGATTGAAGAAAAGAAAAATAAATATCTATCCGATCCGAAGATACACGAGTATAAGCAACCAACGATATGCTATTTAAAATTACATGCTCTAGCAACCGCCAATTCGGCGAATCTCTGACGTTTGTGAACACACACGTCAGCTCTGCATATGGGGTCAGTGTATGGCAGGGTTGCCATAGTTAACAAACTTACCCCGAGCTGGCTGTGCCGCCACAGCCAGCTGTCGTCAAAAAAGGGTCTCTAGATCTGTGGCACGCGATGAACGTTTCGATCGTCCGCAATCTTGCTGGTAGTTATGTCGAGCGATGGCAACGGCTGCCCTTTTTTAAGCATTTGGCAATCTATCCAGCATGTCAGTGCTGTTAAAAATAATTAGAGCAAGAGCCAGCGACCGCCAGACCTTCGCCATAGTATAAAAGCTGAAACTTTCTCTGCGCATACCCCCCAACAGAGGTAGGAACCATCGGCTACTGTAAAGTTTGGAGGATCGTGGCTTTGGCAGGTAACAGGTGGCAAAGGTGTATAAAATTGCCGAAAATTTCGTCATTTCATAAAGCTTCATTTTTTATAGGTTCTTCTTCGCAGTACTAGAAATCACTTTATCCCTTGCCAGGCACTTTTCCATCGTGGCAAACCCCCGCCAGACAACCTCAAAGTCTTGAAAAACGTAATTCTATTACGAGCGCGCTGCAAGAAAGTTCGCGCGTAAGAAAGTTCAGAAGTAGCAGTATAAAATGTGCTTGGCACTTTGTGACAGCTTGACGTACTTCGTCGCGGGAAGTTTACGAACACAACAGTTTCCCATGATTTTGAGGTTGTCTGGCGGGGGTTTGCCACGATGGAAAAGTGTCTGGCAAGGGATCCAGTGATTTCTAGTCCTGCGAAGAAGAACATATAAAAAAATGAAGCTTTATAAAATGACGAAATTTTCTGCCATTTTATACACCTTTGCCACCTGTTACCTGCCAAAGCCACGATCCTCCAAACTTTACAGTAGCCGATGGTTCCTACCTCTGTTGGGGGGTATGCGCAGAGAAAGTTTCAGCTTTTATACTATGGCTTTTATACTGGGGGAACACGCTGCTTTTATAGTTTATGACGAAGTTTATGGAATGTTCTTGAGAAAACTATCCGCAGAAGTTTGTAGAACAAACTCGATTTTGATTGCGTAATAGAAGAGTAATATTAGGCTACTATGTAATGCGATTGCAGGAAAATGTACTTTACATGCCCGATTGGGAAAAACTCGCCAAATGACTGAAGTGTCGCCAAGCTTGGCGACTTTTTGGTGGAATATTGCCAAATCTGGCGAGAAAAATAAGTCCCCAAAAGTGAGGTTAGCTAAGGACTGGGACCCATATTTCTCGGGAGTTCCAGAAAACGACACGTAAACCAATGGGGAAACCCAAAATACTCCGTATCTCCCGTTCTAGGGTGACCGATTTTGATGCAATAAAGTACAAAATTTAACTATTTGACGCGTAGAATACGAATTTTTAACTAGTTTAAACCTTTAAACTGCAGAAAGACCCAGAAATTCGTAACAATACTATCATAACCTCCGAACCTTTGACAGATGATGATGATATTATTGGTAGGATTTAAGAAAACAAGACCCTCCAGGTCAACGTCTGCAAGCAGGAATGCTCGGATGAGAACCTCGAAGACTTCTAAAGCTTTAGCGAGTGTAGAGACTTTGAAACCGTATTTATCATCCAGATTTATGTTAATGACAGCTTTTTTGGAAAATGCAGCATTTTATTTAGTAAAGAATGTCATCTCTTCTGTGAGTGTGCCATGTTTCTACAAAAATAAAATAATTATAATAATAATAGTAATTACATCTCCACTTCAAGTAAGTGAAATATTTCAATAAAATCGATGTCACTTTATCTGAATGGTTGGGTATAACTTTTAAATGTTGTATGACTTCACTCATTTTTGAAAATTCCTCCATAACAAATTTTTGCTTTGGTTATCGTAAAAATTCGCAGTACCGGTATAACAAATTTTCGTTATAGCTCAATGATTTGGCTCGTCCCTTGGACTTCGTAAAAACGAAATTCGACTGTATGCGTATTTCTGCTGTTTTGGATTGTTCATTTTACTTGTTCAGTTGTTCATTTTACCGTGGTACCCTGTACTACATATACTTTTCGTTCAAAAACAACATTCTACTGAAAAATGTAAGATCCAAATATTTATTAAAGTAAAAAAAATAGTAACATTTAACTGCCTGTTATACAAAATTTTTCTTTAAAGATTATATATATACATACAGGGTGTCCCAAACAGGTGGTAACGGGCTTTAATTCTTTATCTATTAGAGATAGGTAGGCAATGTCAATTCAAAAAAATGTTCAAGGTAGGATCGTAAATAAGACTCCGTTAAGAAAATATTCCTCTCGTTCATTTTAAAAAAGTGACACTTTCTAAAGTTGTAGACGACTTCCTGACAAAACAACTTCCAGTAAGCAAAATCTGCCCCCTACACTCATGAGGTCCAATTTTGAACCTTTTATCATACAACGTGTCTCAGATATATATTTAAAGAAAGGTGATCGGGGATTATATATGATTTTGAATATAAACTTTTATTGCTAGAGTAGAAAACAGATTTTCTTTCGTCATTTCTGTAAGACCCCTGAAATACGATCCTTCGACGTGATTATATTTCCCTTCGAGAGCTATCGAAAAGTGGTTTAACCCATTTGTGCCTAGAGTCCCTTTTTTTGGGACGGCATTTTCGCTATCAGTCTAAATCGTTATTTAATTTTCCTACCCTTTATTCACTAATATTGAACCTCAAATCCACAAAATATTTTAACATGAGCAAGCAGGATATTGACATTTTAATTTTTATACATAATGATTTTAAAAGAAACCATCTCTTGTTCAAGAAGCTGACATCAGAAATTTATCTATTATTGCTGGTAATAGCAAAAATCTAAGAAAGTCGCAAAAATATCTGGGCACAAATGGGTTAAGTCAGCGTTATATTTATCTTTCTGTCTCTGACTCTTTTCAAGATATAATTCTCACATTTTGTATGTCACCTCATGAGTGTAGGGGCACATTTAACTAACTGGGAAGTGTTTTGTCCGGGGGTCGTATGCAAATTTAGAAAGTGTAAATTTTTGTAGATGAACGAGACACACATACCAGGTAAAAGAGTATTCGAGTAATAGCTAAATTTCCTATTTTAGGTTTGTCAACAACTGAGCAGTTTTTGTAAAAAACGCAAAATTAGAAAGAAATATGAGAAAGCTATCATTCTATAAGACAGCATTCATTTTTACGGAACTGCATTTTAAATATGAAATTGATATAGGAAATTTGACTTATGCTCGAATATCAACATAAGAAATTTGACTTACGCTACGATCGCAGTCCACGCGCCTAACGGAGGGTTTACGGAGTCTTATTTCCGACCTCATTTTGAACATTTTTTCTATTGATACTGCCGACTAATTTTTAACAGATAAAGAGTTAAAGTCAGTCACCACCTATTTGTGACACACTGTACCATCACAATTGTGTTGGCATCTCAGCATGGAGTAATGCAGAAAAAATACATTTTAGTTTTTAGATAATTTTTTTACAGCTTCTGCCAGTTTTTGGTCTTTCCTAGCAAAAGCTTGCCCGAGACATTCACACACTTGCTTCGTGTTATTTTTCATGCGAGTCTGCCAGTCCTCCCTGCCCATTATGTCACTCGCGTTCTCAGACAGGAAGTCCGTTGCGTGTTTGACGAGGTCTCGCTCCTCGTGTAGCAGCGCCAAATCGAGCGTCTCACAAAAGGTGTCGACGGACAGATTGAGCTTCATGTACTCCAGGCAGCTGGCTTTCAACTCGTACAGTGCATGCTTGTCCGCCAACCTGTACAAGCCGAACACGTTCTTCGCGGAGAGCTCATCCGTACTGCCCGTGTACAGATACTGCACGAATGAACGGAATGGACCCGCTTCGCAGTCGACGACTGTCACGACTCCCGTGGCCTTCTCCTTCATGTCGTGCTTGAACATGGAGTTGAACACGGGAGTGCGGGCTGACAGGATGCCCCTGTGGAGTCGGAAATCTTCGCCTTGCACCCGGACGGTGACGTCACTTTCGTCGCCGCTGATGGAGAGGGTTAGCAAATCGCTCAACAATTTCCCCGTTCCTGAAATGAAAAATATGCATCAGAACTAATCACAATGAAGAGCTGAAAGGTATTGATCATTTATAAGACCGTTTTGAGCAAGCTCTATCTTTAAATTATCTCCTTACTAATGGAGTAAGTTACTTCAATTTTCGCAAAGTTGGAGCTCCTACAATACAGAACATTTCGATGTGCCGATTCAATTTCGTCATCCGAGTGATAGCCGACCGACTGCGCAACCTTTCTGTACAGGCCCCACCATGGCCGAGTAAATAAAACAATGAACATGGTAAGGGGCCGGGGTAGCCCAGTGGTTAAGGTGTTGGACTCGTAACCGGAAGGTCCTGGGTTCGATACCGGCGCACCACTAAAGACCACCGTGTACATGCGGTGTGCGTGCACGTTAAATCCGTGGTTCCGAAAGTCCTCTCGGCGGTCGCTTGCAGTTTCCGAGGGGTGCCAATATTCACAAGTCCCTCCACCTTCTGATGAGGTTCCAAATTGTGGTGGGAAATCTCGGGAAGGACATATATGTAGCTCTAAGCGACACATTTAGTGACGCGAGCTGTCCACTCCTGGCAAATAAGTAAATAAATAAATGAACATGGTAGATGTCCAAAGTATGAAGGTCTAGCGTTCGGGCTTACGTGTGGCTGTAGATCTGGAGTTTGAGGCGGTTTTCTCCAAATGTAACGTGATTACCCGTTAGAGCTCCTCAAAAAGTTATCCTTTCGTGGCACCCCCCCCCCCTGTAAGCAGATGCCCTTCCTGTAGGCTTGCCACAACACAAACCATCATTCTGCTTAGATTATCTTATTGTATTCAACCCGGAAAAATCAAAGTCTAAGTTTTGCTAACCCATTCAATGTAGTACAATCATCCAACAACATGAAATTTTAATTTTTCATGTTAAAAATCGATTTTCTTCCATTGAAATCTCATTACGCTCGCATTTAAAATTATCCCATCATTCCATTGAACTGATCGAAAACTTTTTTGAGAGTGTGTACTTCGTAGTGCACAACCTTAAATAGGGTGCATAGCCAACAGGGCCGTAGCCAAAAGGTGGGGGTTGTGGGAGTTCAAGGATCCCCTACCCCCTGAAACTTTCAGGATTATAAGTTACTAAATGTAGAAGTGCATTGGAAAATCTCTCACATGGAAGGAGGAAACTTTAAAACCCCTGCCCCACAATTTTTTACCCGCAACGATCCCAGATTACAACTGCATCGAGATGAGCCGCGTTTCTCTTTTTGTAGTATGCTACGAAAAAGTCGAGAATTTCTTCTATAGAAGAGATTAAACCTCTGAGGAAAAAAAAATAGTATAGTGAACCGGGGAAACATTCTACATAGATACTCACCTCTCACTTCTTGTATTTCATCACACTTAAGACAACAGATCACAGTAAGAGTTCCTGATGGCATGAACTTGGATTTTTTATCAATCAGTTGCGATCTTTCCATGACATTTAGTGATCTACATCCAAGACATTGCTCTCCACGAAATATTTCCTTTCCTTCCTTTATTAATTCTTTCCTGCCATCTAAATCCTTCAAAAAGATACTGTACTTCGCAGATACAGGAGGGCCCAAACGTATTTTACAGACATATACGACAATGTATCCTTCTGAGGAATACGTTTTCTGGCCGTTCGGATACACTTGAAGGTACCAAGACGAGTCGCAGTAGGAAAACATGGGACTGAGATGGAAGTCATCTACCTCAGCCGAAATCGATAGGAAGTCGGGTATCTCCCACTCAAATTCCACCTGACTTCCTGTACTTTTCAGCTGACCGACAGTTTTTTTGTTTGACATGGTAGTGCTGAATGACCAGGGACGAAAGCAAGATTGTGAAATCAAATCCTAAAAAAAGAGAAGAAAAGAAACATTGAAAATCAAAATCACTCGCAGGGTAAGGTGGGGGGGGGGGGTCAGTCCCGTGACCAGGCGATTCGACTGGGGGGGGGTATGCCCCGAGATGCCTATGTATTTTTTATTTTGTTTTCTTTTCCTCCTACCCCAGGAGGTCCTTTAAGTATTACGTAAGCATACTTTTGGCTAGTTTATTTATGTAATTGTTTTTAATCATTTCATTACAGGTTTTAATTTAATTATATTTCCACTTGAATTCTGTTTTAATACTTATTTATGTATTATTTTTCGTTTAATTGCTTGTTTTTGTAGAGACAATATATGAGCTGTGATAGATGGCATTACTTTCATAAAATGCTACTGTTTACATTAGAAATGGCAAAACAGGATCTGAGAATTTTACAATGTTTACATTTTTTTTTTTTCAAATCTCTACTCTACCTATTCTTCAAATTTTGGGAGGGGGGTGAATTTTTTGAGGAAGAAGGGAGCAATTTTTTTTCAAGGCGGCCACTAAGCGTGCCTGATGAGACTTGAATTCCTTGATAAAATTTGACATGAAGCTATAATAGCACACCCTGACAGTAAAGTTTCCTGAAAACATGTTAAGTAAATGTTAAGGCGACCATATTACTAAACAGTATTTTGGGGACAAATCAAGCATTGTCCTCAAATCCAAGGAAAACTTGGGGACACTAGAAAATATATTTGGGGACTTATTCGACGACACAATATATTACCATGTACTATACCTGTATACCCATACTTTAAATCTTGACTGACTTTGATACTTAAGAATGAACTCTAATAGCTTTTTATATTAATTGTGTGTTTTTATTTCTAATAAATTAATGGAGGTATTTCATTCATTTATAAATATTTATTCAAACCAGAAATATGAAAGGAACAGCATGCTGAATTACTGCAATTTATTCAAGTATTTGTCATAGTATTTGTATTTTTCAGAAGACACTGCTTTTTACTTTGGCTCATTTTGTGATAATTTTTCATGGAACTTTGTACACCCTCTAAAAAAAGTATTCTAATGAAAGAAAAGTTTCGTTCGTCAGTTTCATATTTAAAGCATGATTCTTCATGAAAAGTGATTAATCATTAACAAAACTGAAATGGGGAATTTGGCTCATCATAGTCGAATACTTTATTGAATGGCTACACGCTACACACACAATGACAACCAACGTTTTCAGAGATCCAATTTGATTGTTTCTCTGAGTAGAAGGCGATTTTAGTTGTTCTATTTTTTTTTTCTTCAGTTTTTTCTGGAAAAAATAAACTAAACGGAAACTTTCAGGGTAAAAGTACAAATCTTTAAATTTGGGGACTTTTCGTGTCCCCAAGAAGTCAAAGTATTTTTGGGGGCAAAATGAAAAAAAAGTTCTGTATTTGGGGATTGTCCTCGAATTTCGAGGTCGTATGGTCACCTTAGTAAATGTTCATAATATACTACGAAGTTTGAGATAGACGCGAGACAGCATGGGACAGGGATTGATAGTTGCTATGCGAGACGGAGAAGGATGTTTTTATCATTACCATATAGGGATTTTGCTTGACGAGACCGGCCTGTTTTTCGTATCGCGTGCATCCCTAATGCACAGAAACGAGCATGGGACAGGGGTATACCATAGAATCTCTAGATTGAGCATAACGAGAGAAAGCTTGTTGCCTCCAAATGGTAGCCATGATAGTGGCATGGGCATGAGCAGAATGGCAATAACTTAAATTATAATGGTATTTTCAATCATTTTAGAACGATCTGTATTTTAAAAAGTACTCGTATCGAAATATTTTACCTCGAACTTATTTATTTTTCTGAAGTATTGCAACGAATGTTCTATTTTAGATCGACGGCAGCCATGATAGTGGCAGAAATGGGGTGCGTTTTTGGCAACAAAAAGCAATCTAGGTATTCCTAATCTATGGGATAGACAGTTGTAATGCGAGACGATACCTCGGGTCAGCTCTCACCAAGCTAAAACAGGCAAATAGGGTTATAGTCAGTACCTCAAGTACATAAGAAATCGCTTACAAGCCGCTACTCCAAGGACATTGCAATATTAGAAGTAACTTTCAAATGGACATTTTTAATTATTATCCTAATTTTTAAAAAAATGCATTTTGCAAATTAGTCTGTAATTTTTTCTTTTACGGTGAATATTTTTAAAAAAAATTAATACTGAATAGAGATGGGGCAAGAATGAACACCCTGTTCTTTTGAACCTGTTCTCAAGAAAGAACGGGAACACCCTGTTCAGTGATCACGGCAAAAACATGTTCTCAGTTCATTAAGGTCCGACGCTTCAAAATTTTATGGTAGGCAAGCGTGTTGAAAAGAGAAATTTTGGAAAATGCCTTAAAGGTGAAATTTCTCATTGAAAGGCACGATTAATATTTTTTTGCTAAGAAAAATTTAAATTCTGGGGGGGGGGGCAGACCCCCCCTCCCCCACATTGGCTACGTATCTGATGGTGGGGACAGAAGTTCACAATTTTAGCTTTATCAAATTCTAATTGTGGAATCTTAATTATTTTGAGAAATAATGATAACGAAGATGATTATCTGGGGGGGGGGATAGAACTTTTAACCCAACCTACCATAATTTTAAAGTGGACCAGGGCAACGAATAAGAAGCTTTCTTATATGTTCAATACGAAATGCACTCACAGGATTACAATTCGTCAATTTTTATTATTCCAGCCAAACTACTCAATTTGAATCAAAGTAAAAATTTAATAATAAAGAAAATGATAGTCTGAAACACAAACAAATCGAAAAAAAAATATTTTATCAACGTCAAACAATAATATAAGCATTACACTATCTCCATATAAAACGCGCCTTAGCTTCATACGCTCTTAGCCATCTCTTATTGGCTGAAAAAGAACCTGTTCCGGAGCAGCCTCTCCTATTGGCTGAAAAAGAACACGTTCTTTGATCATGACTCGAGGAGTTCTCCCAGCAGTGAGCGGGAACACCTAGTTCAACGTTCTTTTCCTGAGCTGGAGTTCTTTTTCGGAACGGAGAGCTAAGAGCGGGAACGGGGTAAAAGGCGTTCTTTTGCTGAACAGGTTAAAAGAACTGTTCTTCGGTGAAAGGTGTTCTTTCATTAAATCTGTTCCCTGTTCTTTTGCTATAATTAAGTTCTGAGCTAGGGTCTAAGTTGTAGACTTGGAGTCAGAAGCAAGACTGTACTTAGACGGGGGGCAAGGGCGGATTAAAGGGGGTGGGGCGGAGGGGGAGACCGCCCCCCCCGAGAAAAAAGAAATTAATGTAAAAGATCCTATTTTTTCTTCCAAAAAGTGGATGTATATGTCAATCCTCTAACTTACCGCCCCCCCGACAAAAATGCATTAATCCGCCACTGGGGGGTCCTATGAGTTCGGATGCCGCTCCCCCGAATTTATTACATTATATGTACATGGTGTATTTATACAGGGACGTAGCCAGAAATTTTTTTCTGTGTGGGGATGGTGAGGGGCAAGAGCGCCGGCAGCATAGGGCAAGGGGGGGGCAATGCCCCCTCCCCCTGGATTTTTGTATGCAGTGTTATCCTTTGCTTTTTTGCTCTTTCCAACATAACTATACGTTGAAGTAGTCTTTGCCCCCCCCTTGAGTAGTCTTTGCCCCCCCCCCTTGAGTAGTCTTTGCCCCCCCCCCTGGGAAATATTCTGCCGGCGCCCATGGTGAGGGGTATGAAATGCAGTGATGTATAAATGAACGAAATGTTAGTGCAGTAATAAAAGAAATTTAATCTTGCTAAATTAGACAGAAATTGGCTGTAGGGGATATATCCTGAAAATTTTATCCCGATATACGATGCTCCCCGACTCCGAAATTATTTTCTAGATATGGCCCTGGTCGGAAGCCATGTAATTTTATATGCCAAAGTCGTATTCATTTTCTTAAATCGTAGTCGAAGCAATCGACATATTTATACACGCGTATTATTTTTAATCTGGAGCCTGATACTTACAGCTTTTTAAACGGAGTCTTTAATTTTTAAGCTGGAGCATGTACTTTTTTACCCTTTAAGGCGCAACCCTTTCCCAATGCTGAAAAAAGGGCGGCCGTTGGCATCGCTCGACTTAACTACTAGCAAGAGGGCGGACGATCGAAACGTTCATTGCGTGCCACAGATCTAGAGACCCTTTTTTTGACTACAGCAGTCTTTTTTTGACGGCAGCTGGCTGTGCCCACGCACAGCCAGCTGCCATTAAAATATTTTTACAAAAAATTACTGTTAACATACTTGATTGAAGAAAGCCAGAATGTTGGTTGCAAAGTTTTTGTTTAAACATTTTACAATTGTTGTTGTTGTTGCTAATGCCCTCTGGCAACCCGCGTGGCGGTGCCAGATCCCTCAAATAGGCAGGGGATGGGCGGAAGGGGCTGCTTCCATTTTAATGAGCCCCAGTGGGAGGAACTCCGACTCAGCTTGGGGTCCCCTAATTTTGAACCAATTCCAGAGGAGGGACCCACCCCCTGAAATCAGCACCCCCAGAGGTATCGTTTAACAATTTGGAGGACATTGAAGCCACGACGGATTTTACGTGCACCAGCTCCCATTAGGGCACACGGTCCCACAGCAGTCGAGCCGAGAGGAAGTTGACCCTCCCAAGCACTGGCCAATCCGGATGCTGCTTCACTTTTCGTGTTCTTATGGCAACGGAGTTTAGTGCCCAGACCACTGCGGGTTTTACAATTGTACTAAACAGTAGTATAGTATAGTACATGTTAAAAAGACGTATATTTTCATTTTTAAATTGAATAAAATAGTCATAATAAAGCTACCATAAATCAAAGAACCTGTTCTCAAAAGAACAGGAAAAAGAACTGTTCTTTAAAAAAGAACGGGAACGGTGAACAACAGTTCTTTGAAAATAACGGTTTTCCCCACCTCTAATACTGAATTTTAAATAGGATTTAAGTGAATTATTGAAACACTTTTCCACGGGTATTGTGTCGAATGTAGGTAAAATACATTTATTAAAGGGGTCCGGGGTACAAAATTTTATTTTTTTATTTATAGCTACTTTATAATGATTTTTTTTCTTCTGAAATATATATCTATGTCAAGATACCTTTCCATATAAAAAAACGCTTGAAAAGATTGAAATTTAATTTTTTAAAAATTAAAAAGTTTAAAATTTAAACATATTTTATTTTTGATATAACTGCAGAACCAATAGCTCGATTTGCATATTTCTTTCACTTTTGGACACAGAAAAGATGGCATTTTAATTTGTCTTCGGGATTTTTTAAAATATTGTTTATATATTTTTTAATAAATATAAAAGTTAAAAAATCACTCTTTTTAAAGAGTTTTTTAGCTCTAGGGCATGAATTTTCAATCCTTTTCTCCAAAGTCAAAATTCCTGAAGACAAATTATTAAAAATATAATAGAGAAAGTCTGTACAAAATTTCATACCTGTACTATATAAGGAACTTGAGATATATCCTTTTAAAGTTGAGGAATCGCAAAAAAACTGATTCCGAGATAAATGGACTTAAAGACTGTATTATATGACTGTAGCAGTGGATTTTCAGCAATATGTGCAAGTCGAACTTTATTGTGAATTTCTTTGAGGTGATTTTTCGCAGTAACCTTTGTAGAACACACCAAATGTTTTAAGTGTCTGCTAAATGTTTTTGATTCCATTACACTTAAATTCATGTATGTGGAAAATAATTCGAGCCGAGCATGTCCCTTTCCTAATGCTGTAGCTGCTTGAACAGCTCTTCAGTTGATACTAAATGGAGATTTAGTTGTCTTCGTTGACAGACGTTGTGGCGAGAACGTAATAAATTGAAAGTCACAGTTATTGCAGGATAAAACTAATTCATGTGCCAAGCCATATTTTTTTCCCAAGCATAAATTCAGACTTGAACTTTTACATTTTTCACAACAGCAATTTTGAAGGATATTCTGCAACACTCCCAGACTTAAAATAATGTTGCACGAAAACAAGCAAGCATCAAATTGAGATGGCTCATCACTTTGAACTGCAGGCACACTTATATTATTTTTAAGTTCTTGCGTTCGGCAAAAATCACTTTTACCAGGATCAGAAGTACTTGATAAGACTTTTTGACGCTTAGCTTTCATCAAGTTCGACTTTTTAGCAGTCGATTTTCTTTTTCGTCCCATTGTTATCGTAGATATGAATGTTTATTCAAAACACAAGTTCAAACCGAAACATTAAATTATTAACAATTTGTAAACTATTTACACTAACAAACTTTTGTAAAATAAACAGAAAACTTAACAACATTCACCAACAACTAACTCAACACAAGAACCTAACAATGCAAAATAAATAAGGTTTTTAGAAAGATAATATAGCACCGTGGAAACGCTAAAACAAGTATGGATCACTAGAAATATCTAATAAACAAATATCCACTCACTTCACTTCGAAGAAAGTAGAAGAAAAAAAGATATAGTAAAAATAGAGCGATCATAACGGTTTGTTTACATTCTGCCACCTGGAGAGGGCCCTTTAATTCCAGACAGGTGGCGAGATAAGCGCAGCTGTTGCAACGTAAAAGTTGTTATATCGACAGATGTAATCATCGTAGAAGCATGCGCTTTGCAGTATTTGATTCTAAACATTCTGTAGTATTTTTTAAATCAAAAAAATAAAAATGTGTTCTTTTTTGAGATTTTTGTGCCCCGGACCCCCTTAATTACCCTTGTAGCTGGAGAATTCTTAGACCTATGCGAAGCAACGATGGATACTGAAGAACTACCGCATTTGCGTCTTTGCAACAATGGGAAGCTAAGTAAACAACAATTTTTTGGGGCTAGTTGTGTCCTAAGACTTAATGCACCCGGGCAACGCAGCTAGTATATATATATATATATATATATATATATATATATATATATATATATATATATATATATATATATATATATATATATATATGCATAACTTATGTATAAAGGCTAATTGCAACTCTATTAGTAACAGCTGTGATCTGAAAAATCCGCCCTCAACTTGGAGCACTTTCTCTCAATTGGTGTAACCCTTCTTACTCTCTAGTTCTTACTGTAGCGATTGCGTTTCTAGCTCTTCGCATCTGCTCGCAATCCGCATTACATTAATCGCATTTTGGAAACGCAGTTATTTTGTAAATATGTAAAATAACACGATTAATTAGAATCGCAACATCATCACCAAATAAAAAGGTCCCATTGGTGCGAAATAATCTAAGCTGTTTCTTTCAATCGAGCCCTGAAAAGGGAGAAGCGTAGATACTAGATAGTATTAAAATACGTAAGGTAGTATTCGTAGATTTGTAAGGATGATATGAATAAATTACAATATACCACGCAAATAAATATTTCATGAAATTAAAAGTGTTCTGTTTATTCTTTTTCAACGGTTGTCTTACGACCAACTGAACGATAAGTAATTCCAATTTGCGTTAATACAGTCGTGTGCAAAAGTTTAAGACCACACATAAAATCAGATTTTACGGAATTCCGCAACAAAAACGTGTTATAAATGAACAAAATAGACTTACTTGAAGTATAGTCAATATTTTGTGGGACCTACTTTATTTTTTACTAGCTGTTACCCGCGACTAAAATTAGGTCCAGAGAGAAATGAAGCAAGTGTGAATAACAAATATGCTTGCACTACAGACAAAAATGACTGTATTTAAATATTATTTATTTTTACTTCCTTGTACGGAGTATAAGGAAGTCATATTATCTCGAAAAATTCCGGGAGCCAGCCTTCGACGAAAAAACCTATTTTCACTAACTTTCCTCTAAATTTACTGTGGTCTGAAGGACAGTAATTTTTTCGATGCATCTCATCGTACGCTAGCGTGCGCGTTAATATATATGCGTCTGCAACTCATTTTGACCAACGGCGAGTCTATTTTGACCAGTTTTTCCAAGCCGTCTGTACGTATGTAACTTTCATATCTCAAAAACCATTGATCGTAGAATCTTTATATAGGATTGTTGGAAACTGGATATAATTAGGATATTTAGGAAACTTTAAATTTAGGATTGTTGTAACATCTAATTGTGCACCTCCACTTTTGGTCCCAATCGGCTGGATAGTTTATCTACAGAGCCGCCCAAAAGATTCTAAACACACTACGCTCTGTGTGCAGAAATTTTTTAAACTCATAGCTCAAAATCTATTGGTCATAGAATCGTGAAACATTATACATAGGATTTCTGTAACATCTAGTTGTGCACCTCTCCTTTCGGTTCCAATCGAATGGATAGTTTATCTACAGGGCCACCTAAAAGATTTTAAATACATTACGCTCTATGGGCAGAAATTCATTAAAGCGTATATTAGTGGTATTAGGCTATTTCAAAAGACTCAGAAGTGATATATGTTGTTAAGAGTTACAAAATGAATTTCTCCATCGAAAACAGTGTCTTTATCATTTATAATTTTGCTACAGGAACACTCAAAAGATTTCCAACACATTACGGTCAATGACAGTTTTAGGGACGTTCATCCATTTCAAGCATATTACAGTCCTACCACATAGTCAGGTAATCATCCGACCACGGTCACGTGCCACTCTCAAAAATGACGGTGATGAACTCAAAAATGAACAGTGAAAGACACTTCCTGGATGCTAACCCGATAGCCAGACGGAACAACGGTTTAAGAACACGGGTATGTAACACCACAAAGAAACAAACATTGGATGCAAAGGGTTTAAGAACAAAATAAAAGAATAACAAATGGACACTCCGTGGATTCTAACCCAACCTCAAGACGGATCAACGCTTTAACACGGGAATTGAACACCACAAAGAAACGGACCCTGGCTGCAATCAATCCCAAACAATAGACAAAACCTGCAGTTTAAAAACACGGATACAGAATAATAATTCGAAACCTACCAGCAGACGAAATCAACGCTTAAGAACACTGATAGAAAAACACAAAAAATAAAAATAAAAATTTACACTACCTGCATTCGAACCCAAAAAATAGAGGAAAACATCAGTTAAAGAACACAGTTAAAGTATAATACTAGACTATGGACTGTGACGTTGTCCGACTAATTACGAATAATTAGAGCTTTAGAGATATATCTGTGACGCTCCCTTTTCTTACCCCTCACTACTCGAATCTCTCCGATAACCTTTGATCTGTGCGGTATCATAAAGAATTCCACAAGGAGCTATAGATTTTCGATAATGTACAGTTCTGACGTTATAGAACGCATAAATCCCCGAGTGTTTCAAGGGCCCTTCAGAATTCGACAGTATAGCGGCTTGAAAATCTCATAACTTACGAACACTTACTTCAAGCGTGCCAAGTGATCGAAATCCAATTGAGATCCCAGCGCAGAGCAAGATCGTCAGTTCAAGAGAGAAGAGTTCTGTTCCAGACAGTGACCAGTACAGAGGTACTTTCCTCTGGTTTCGGGCCGGCACGGCCAAAAATGCTTTTCGAACCCGCCATCTGACTGTTTAAGTTCGAACTCAAATCTTCTATGTGTTTTTATGTGCGTCTAATAAAGTGTTTTGTGTGAGCAAAAGGGCTCTCTCTTTATTTAGGACGCCACAGGACATTCCTCCCATTCAAACCCAAATTCCAGACAGAACAATGGAATAAGAAAACAGTTAAAGAATAATACTACAGCATGGACACTTCCTGGATTCTAAATAATTATCATGAATTACCGATGATTCTTACTGAAGATTTTAATGTTAATTTTCGCTCTCAAGAATCTCAGCCATCAGTTGATTTTTTAAAAGAAAAATTTGATCTAACTATGAATACTTCTTGACTTCAATCAGCAACGCTTTTCGGTACAACGATAGATGCTGTATTTTCAAGAAAATTAGCAAATTTAGAGAGTAAAATTTATATTTCACATTATAGTTACCACAAACCTATAATTTCAAACATAAAAAATTATGTTGACATTTCCAATGAATAATATGAATGTAACATTTATATAATCTCTGTAAAGTACATGAATAATAAATATAATTAAATTATAATATGATATTATTTTAAGTTTAATCATTTCAGTGATATGTGTCATAAACGTCAAAGAAGTTTTACTTCAATCGCGCGTAAAGATTACACGCACACACTTTTTTTTTATTGCAATCGACTGGGTAATTTATTTACAGGATCTCTCAAATGACTTTAAATGCATTAAGGTCTATGGATACATTCAATTCATCGAAAGTCCGCGGTCAATGACTACTTTGGCTATCCCAAAATTACGGAAAATTGGGGAACGGGTGAATTGACAGAATTTTAAAGTAGCATAGGGCAGGGCTTCTCTTTACCATTTATTTTACGTACCCCTGCAAAATTTCAAGCCATCGTTCTAACAGTGTAGAATTGAATGCCGGACAAACAAACAAACTTAATGTGTTGTAATAAATAAGAATAATTATATATAACATATAACTATTTATATCTTCAGTACTATTAAAATCTGTACGCGTCTGTCTGGTTCTCTGTGTGTGTGTGTGCAGCATCATCTCCTCCGTAACGGCGGGGAATTGAGTTTCGTCCGAGGTATCCCGTGACCTTCGCAACTAAGGCCTGCTGGCTTAAGGCCCCTCCTCAGACAGAAATTTTTCCGAGTCGCGTTTTGAGGAACAATTTCCTACCCCCCTCACAAAAGCTCCTATCGCGAAATGCGATAGCTCGCATGTCCGTTACTGATGGAAAATTTATGACCCGTTGGCGGGTTGGGAGATTTTGACCTGTGACCTCCATCTACATGCCCCCGCTGCCTGAGCAAAATTTATTTTCAGTTGAGTGTATTCGTTCGAACAGATTTAAATTGCAGAATACGCAATGATAAATTAAAAGTATAATAAAAAATTTATTTAATTTGCAAAGGAGACTGCAATTTGTAAAGTGTTGTTATAAAAATTAACATTTTAAAAGAAAATATCGAAGCGCGAATATGAGAAATTTTACATCGTAATTATTCTACTATATAGTTACGCTGAACCCTGACTGGCTGACTCAATTTGTAAAGATTCCAGGCAAACCACTTCGATGTAAATATTTTACATCCATTACTCCAAAAAGATTAAAAACCAGAAAAAGCCTAATAACACCCACACCATTCATACGATCCGCTTGAAATTTTTCATAACTATGTATAAAAATATAAAAAACAATCTCTGTTACTTTGAAAATCTGAAAACCCACCGGTTCCCTCATTTTTTAAGAGATTTTTTGCCATTTTCAGCTCCATTTTATTTCCGAGATTCAAAAAAGCGAATAATTTGAGTGAAAAAATTAGACTTTCAAAGTGTAAAAAAATTGTCATATTCACGTCACGGTAATCTATCTGCCTTTGAAGGGAAAATTGTGATTCATTCCTTTAAAATTGTTTTTCTAGATTACATAGTTTATTTATTTATTTTTTCACAAATAAATCGTCTGCATGGATATGAGAATGACTGTGAACACAAAACGAAATCTTTTGAATGCCATAAGTTTCCGCGCGTTTCCAGAAGAGGATGAAATTCGATTTGGGTGTATAATAAAAATTGAATAGGAAGTTATTTATTTTAGGTAGACGAAGACTAAATGTATTCAGTGTAGACATTTTCGTCGAATGTTTTTTCAAGCGCCCGTTGTATTTGCCTCCACAACGGGCTTTGATTTCTAGTTTGGTTAATATGATGAAAAAGTGACATAAAAATAATACATTTTTTAAAACTTCCTTATATACATAATTGCTTAAATCTGGGCGTTGAAAAACACTTTCATTAAAAGTATGCAGTTGCGACAAATTAAAATATGCATAATACAGTAAAACCTGTGTTGAACGACCCCCGTATTTAACGACCACCTGGTCTTGACGACCATGTCTTAGCGGTCCCGAGTACCATATAATTATAAATAATGGTTTATTTTCCTTATTGAACGACCACCTGCCTGACGCGACCAACGACCGCTATGTATAAGAAACACATTTATTTAAAAATTCTCTTTTAACGACCGCAAATTCTTTAAAAAATTCTTATTTTCCTCTATTTGAGTAAGTTCGTTGTTCGGATGATCAGCAATCACGGGTACGATAAAAACGAAAGTTGACATTTGTATATAGTTGATTTGTAACACAGCTTCCAGTCACTAAATAATCCATGGAGTCACTGTTCGCAATAGCGGGATGCACGCATTTACTTGTGTTACTGCTTCTTGGAGGATATTTATTGAAAATATAATTTTATGCATTTAGACATTACAGTGAATCGTCCACTGTGTGCCCTGAAGATGAGAGGGATAATGATTTCAATAATTCCATCTGGAAAATAATGTCCATAATTATGATAATTTAGCCCATGAATTATTTGGTTGTGATTACAACTTTTTCTGTAGTGTCACTAAAGAATACACTACTCATGAACAATTTAGTACATCAGTGACGGAATCTGAAAATAAGAATGAACAAACTGTTTGCAGGGAAAATATATCATCTTCTGATGAAGACACATCACAAAAAACTGCAATCACTTTCAATGAAGCAAAAGAAGGCTTTAACACTTTGCTTAATTATTCCGTACAGGTGGGGGATGATGAACTATTTAAGCATCTGATATGTGTACCGAAGCGATTAAACAATCTGTTATTAGATCATATTTTAAAATATAATAAAGTACCTACCATGTAAAGCAAAATTTTATTATATTTTTCAATTTTTAAAAATTTAAACATATTCAAATTTCATATTAAAATATATAAAACATCTCACTGTCTTTCTCTACATTTTATAAAAAAGTAAATACATAGATGCTTTTTATTAATTATATCTATATAATATAATCTATATTAATTATATCTATATAAATATTATATCTATATATTAATTATATCTATATAATCCAAATAAATTCCCATTCTATTGATAAAATTAAGTACGCTTAAAATTTTGTCAAAATGTATCGTATTACCTGAATTCAAAGACCGACCCTTCTTAAAGACCACATTTTCTTGGTCCCAGTGGTGGTCTTTAAAAACAGGTTTCACTGTAGTTTACACGATTGATTGTGGAAAATATTTTCGTGTATAATACAAATTTACCTACTTCCTAGTCCTTGACTTTGTTTTCTGATCTTTAATATATATATAATAACTTTTAAAAATGGCAATTTGGGGCGAAATAGGAATTTTTTTCCCTCGAAAACACAATTATTGCGAATTTTCAAAACCGATATCAGCAGAGTACGGAAAGTTTTTTCTTGGGTTGGCTAATAACCGTGTTCTTTTTTTTTTCTTTTTGAAAAGAAGACTAACTTATGGCATGCTGGTGCCTACGGGAATTTCGGCCAAAATAGGCTACCCCCCCCAACAGAAAAAAAATTGGGGGGGGGGAGGGGATTTTTGAAATCTGTATCAGCCGAATGCTGGAAAGTTTTTCCTGGGTTAGTAAGTAACTGCTCAACCCCCTCCCCTCCTAAAAATAAAAAAAAACGGACAATATCTTCAGATGGCACTGGCTCATTTAAAATCGGGTATTTTAGCGAATGCATTTCCAAAAATAAAATTTACCGGATTTTGGAAATCTTTAATAGTTCTGCGGTAAAAATGCTTCTTAATTTTAGAGTGTATCATATAAGGAAATTTCCGCGCTCGTCTGATATCGATTTCAAAATTCGGAAAAATTGTGTTATCGGGAAGAAAATGTCTATTTTGGCCCTAATTCCCAAATTTAAAGGCGTTGGCGCCACCGGAAGACATTCTCGAACTTCGAAAAAAATTACAGGGTTATTATCCAACCCAAGTGACAACTTTTCTGACCTCGGCTGATACCGATTTCGAAATTTTGCAAACTGTGTGTTTTCTGGAAAAAAATATATCCAGAACAGATAGAATCCAGAATATATATGTACACTACTGGTCAAAAGTATTGAAAGTTTCAGAATCTAACCATCTGTTCAAGAATGATACCACAAAAAATGGACAAAAAACTTGTTAGATTTATATCTTTTTAAGAATTTTTGAATTATAATTAGCGGTACGGAATTTTCGCAAATAAAAACAGAAAATTCGCAGGAAAAAATATGAAGGTTTGAAATTTTAATAAAATTCGCATAAACTACTTACAAAACATTTAAGCCCCAGATGGGCAAAATAATTGAACTATCTGGAAATAAACTCCATTTGTTGCATTTGATTTCATGTGCAAAAAAGTTCATACAAAGTTTTTTCAGATGTGTTTTATCATTGTGTTCAGATCTAAATTCCCTGATTGTTGTTCAAGAGTTATTTTCAACATTTCTAATTTGTTACACAAGTTTTTCAGATGTGTTTTATCATTGTGTTCAGATCTAAATTTCCTGATTGTTGTTCAAGAGTTATTTTCAACATTTCTAATTTGTTCCAGAAATGGGGAGCAAATGGTTAAGTTGAACCAGGCGAAATACACGAAAGATGAGAGATAAAATGACATAGTCAATTAATATCATTTTGATATGGCAATAATGAAACAAAAAATTAGGGGTTTCAGGGGGGGGGTCTTCCCCTGACGAGGCTCGAACAGCCGAGTTTCCTATCTATCTATCTATCTATATAACTAATAAGTAAAACACAATATGTACTGCAAATAAGATATACCTTGCATTACATATACACAGTGGAACCTCCTAAAGTGACCACAAGTCTATACTGACCACTTTTATAAATTTTCCCTTTCTAATCACCGCACATTGCAACCTGTGTAAATTGACCACTTTATAAGATGATCAATTTTGTTGATTCCGAGGGTGGTCACATAAGGCAAGTTCCACTGTGTATATATATATATATATAACTCGGCTGTTCGAGCCTCGTCAGGGGGAGACCCCTATGACCCCCCCCCTAATTTTTTAGTTTCATTATTGCCATATTAAAACGATATTAATTAACTATGTCATTTTATCTCTCACCTTTCGTGCTTTTCGCCTGGTAACCCTATGTTGAAATTTTTATGATTGTAACCTATTTATAGAAAAATACATGTGATACATATCTACAGCTTACGAAATATTGTAACAATGGATTAAAGTTGTTGCGAACTAATAGTATTTAAATATATGTAAAATTATGTCGCTTTTTTGGGACAATTCAATAAAGGGGGGTGAGAGATAAAATGACATATTCATTAATAAAAGGCTGCCTTAGTTATTAAGAATGTAATCAACCACACCTAGAAAACAAGTGCAAATAAGAATTTATATTTAAAAAAAAAAAAGCCTCAATATGTTGAAATCAATATCGTCCAATGTAACTAAGAAACACTCGTGTAATCAGCGTTGAAATAAAATAAATTGCACTGAAATCAGCTCATCAGCTTGGGGTCAAAGATTCTGTAATCAGAGGCATCTTCACGTGTCGGGCGTTTCAGTTTTGTATCCTCCCAATTAAATTAATTAAATATCAATGAGCACAATTTGCATTGCCCAGCACGGAGTAAAATTTACACTGATATAACATTGAAGAAGTTTAAATGCACAGAAAATTTTAAATATGATCCTAAAAGCAAATTCTAATACTTTTGAGTTAGTTAAACACTTCATTTGATTGCGAAATTTCAAATCGGCTTAGAAGTATTTTTGTGAGTAGTATGTTTTTGGATGTATTAATACCACAGAGAATTTTTTTTAAATGCTTAATATGAACCAATTCTTTAAATATATTCTGTTTTTTCCTCCCTTTTAGCCAACAGAATAAATAATGGCCGTTATAGCTGCGTCCGTACTTCAAAATTTCGATGCGTAAACAATGTTTTTCCTTCATTTTTGATCAGTCATCATATTTAAATCGGGATTCATTTTGAGTTATTCAAAAAGTTATACTGTGGTCCTGGGACAACATACGAAAAAGGGGTCCCCTCCAGCTGACCCTGACCCACCGAGAGGGGAGGAGGGGCAATTGCCTCGAATTCCACTCCTAGAGGACGTATGTTGCAAATTTTTGGCGCACAAGTCTCACGGGGAAATAAAATAATTGTGTCTTCCAAAACCTCTTCTGAATCACACAGACGCAGTCATCATGTACTAAAGTTTAAACATGCAATAAGAAAGGAAAAGAAAGGCGCCAATATATTTGACTGATTACTAATGAAGCTTTTGTAATGGATAAGTATAAACATACATCTGGGACCTGAAAACGTAAGATATAGAACTGCAATCAGAGGGTAGTATGAAAAGAAGGCGGACATTGTTGGAAGTTGGAATTACAGGGAAAAAAAAAAAAAAGATGCGGATGATTAATAGTCAAGTTCGATTAAAATTTGTCAAACACTCTGGTCACTAGTGACTTTCGGATTAGATGATGTGAGTTTGCCTATTCGATTGCGCGTGCATAGATACACACATACACACACACACACACACACATACAAATTAGTCCAATATGTTTTTACTTACTGGATAATACTATTTACTTATATTTCTTTTTAACCTTTACTTATATACTAAAGGTCCTTTTCTTTAGCATTTTATATAGCTGTGTGAAAAATTATATACAAGTAAAATATATATATATATATATATATATATATATATATATATATATAAGTAATGAGCGTAATGAATAGTGCTTTAGTTGATTACCGAACATCAGAAGGAAACTTCGATATATATGGAATTACAAAAGAGAAATAAACTTTCCTACAATTTTAGGTTGAAGCTGCTTCACCTAAAAAAGTTTGTGCATTTAAACTTTTTAAATATTATATAAGTGGAAATTGTACTCCGTACTGTGCAATGTAAATTGTCCCTCCATTTACATCATCCATCCGAAACAAATCTATTCCTTTTCAATACAAACCAAGCCAAATTCCCATTGCTTAACATGGAAAGGAAACTTCTTTCGATCTGTCTGAGGAAGAGCCTTAAGGAATACGTCATCTTAAGTAGGCCAATTTAGGTATAAAATGAAAATTCTAGTTGCTCATCATCATTTTATCAAATTTATCAGTGCTTAAAAGCATATCTTCAGAACAAAAGTTAAAATTATATATATATATATATATATATATATATATATATATATATATATATATATATATATAAGCATTAAGCATTGGAGCTGCAATCACAATTTCTAAATGCATTTTTAGTGTCATATTTAATCCGTAATCAATAATAAATTAAGATAAATGTAAGAAATAATAAATTTTATAAACTGATGATAAGCAACCACAATCATAATATTGCTATACAGCTTTTAATTTTACGTCTAAATTTGGCCTACATAGGATGACTCAATATTTGAGCCAGCAGGCCTTGTTTGCGAAGGTCACGGGTATCCACAGATTCGGAAAATTCCGAGGAAGCACTTACGCTAACTTGAATTTTGGAATTAAAATTATTTTAGGAGATATTGATAAAAAAAAAAACTTGTCACAAAAGGCTGATTTTCAGTCTCCGCGATTCCGCAATTGCAACCCCTGTAGTGAAAAAGTGAGAAATAAGCTTCGTGGTTGCCATGCGTGGCGACTTTGCAGAATAAAATGATTTAGATTCTTGAAGTAAAAATAATGATTCTTTTTCTATTAGTGTATATTTATAAGGTTTTTTTCAAAATATCGTGTGCATGTGAAATTAGAGCAGGGATGAAATTTGGTATGTACGTTTTTTTTTTTTTTTTTTTTTTTTTTGTGGCACTAATAAGCACCTACTAAAAGGACTGGAAAATATGTTTTATTTTAAATTAGAAACCAATTTCTTCTGTAAAACTAATAATGGAACTTTTTCACTTCGGATGCTTTCAAACATTGATTTCAAAAAACTTGTGGATCTCGGTTTTTAAACAACATTAATAAAAGCGATTGAAGCCATCTTTCAACTGTATACTTACGAAATTTCAAATGTTTTAGTGTTGAATTTGTCGCACTGCAGTACGGGAATTTCAATGAATGCAAGACACACATTTTAAGACAAATTTAGTTTAAACTATAGAAACATAGACTGTCTCTGTTTCTATAGTTTAAACTAAATTTGTCTTAAAATCGTTTCCTTAATTATGCATTTGTTATCATGCACTGCAATATACGGAATTGATAAACAGTATCGTCTCATTTCGTGAATGCCTTCTTTGTAAAACATTTTAGTTAACATTTTATGCCGTTTACTTCTAAATGAAAGGATGCTCGTGTAAGTTATTGTTCATGAAGGTCGATAATATTTGCAAGCTACTATATGCATGCATACTGATATATAATTTCTGGGGAGGGGAAGATTTGGTGGAGAACTGCCTGCTTCGTTTTTTAATTATATAACGTCCGGGTAAAACAGCCAAAACGTGAGAGAAATTTGCATGCACGAAGGCTAAATGTGTCTTTTTCATAAACTATTCGCAGAATGTTACAAGTATTTCATTTATGAACCAAATGCTATAAACGAGAGTCTTTGTAAAGTAGCCACGGGGGTATTCCACAGAGGCCTTCACCTCTTCCTGAATTTGGACTTTTGTTAATTGAATGCCAGCAATTAAACCTTTTTATGAGAAACTTTACCCACCTTTTGGGAACACGGCGGTTTTTTTTTTTTCCCTGGCTATTTGCCTAAAAGTGGTAGTCAAGTCTATAAATGCATTAATCGATGTTAAACACAAAGTCCAAATTACCTATGCAAATAAATGCACGTTCTGAAAGGATTAATTACACATTTTAAACTTATTATATTATGAATAATAAGCGAATTAAACCACACATTTTTAGGAAAGAAAATCAAATTAATCTGTACTTTTTAAAAACTTAACTTACTGGCGTAAATTGGCTTGTAACATTTTTGTGTGTGTTGGGGGGGGGGGGCAAAATGTTTCTTATTGCAGAATATGCCACTTTCCAATAGGCGATATCTGAATTTTCTTTAATTTTAAGGGGTTGCGATTCCCCCTATCTTGTTTATATAAATGCTTTCAAAATTTAAAAAAAAAAAAAAAAAACTTTCTTTCTAAAGCACATTTTTGAATATTAGTTGTATTTATTTATGTTAAAATTTTTCAAAATTACTTTTAAAGTTTATCATTCTCAAGCCTATTGTTTACTTTTAGATATTTATTTACTTTTTTTTTTACTTTCAAAATTGTAAAAAAAAAAAAAAAAAAAGAACGTGTTAAATATATGTATCTATGGTCAAATGTTACTAAGAACGATATTGTGAGCAATTGTAAACCATTGTAAACTAACTGCTTTTATTTGTATAACACTGATGTATTTTACCAATTGTAATCCAAAAATTGTGCTGTAAAAAAATAAAATAAAAATGAGGGAAACCGCTGCTTGCTGGACCTGAGCCTAGAGCTAGGGTTCAGCAGGACAGTAGGACACTTCAGGAACTAAAACAGGCTTTAAACCAAATAGGTAGGCCGTTCCTGAAGGTAGTATCCTATAGTATCCC
Organism: Cheiracanthium punctorium; assembly: GCA_038373885.1. Classification (NCBI taxonomy): domain Eukaryota; kingdom Metazoa; phylum Arthropoda; class Arachnida; order Araneae; family Cheiracanthiidae; genus Cheiracanthium; species Cheiracanthium punctorium. Next base: position 101,841 of record JAWZYV010015125.1, on the reverse strand, counting down.
CCTATCTTGCCCTTAGTAAGTTACGCCTATGCTTACTGTTAAATTTGGTTTGAATGCCAAACCAAACAGTTCAGTAAAAGTGGACGTGATGATTGAGTGATTACTGAATCTGTAGATTGGGAAAATGCTACAAAATCAACTAATTGAGTAAATTTTGATTTCACTTGAATTTGCTTCGCGAGAATTTCACTTAAATAAAATTTATAGGTTGTTTTTATAAGATGAAAAAATGTATTCAAAAGCCTAAGCATGACAAAATAATTACTATTGTATTACATATTTTGAGGAATGTACACCTGCGGAAAAAAAGGCCCGCTTGCACTTTATACAGCCGTCGTTCGTCGTACAGCGAAGTTAGATATACCAATCGTTTACCGTTGCCGTACACTTTAATTTGCTATACAAAATTGCATAATGGGCCGTCTCCATATTAAAATTCGCATCAACTTTTTTTTCCAATAGCAACCCCTAGATTTCACTTCATATTTCAAAAATTTAGCTCATTTTAACCCCGGATACCCATTTTCAATATATTTGAACTGAAAATGAGTGAGTTATGAGTACCCAAAATCCCCCACCCCCTATGTTAAAATATTTTTTCATACTTTAATTGATATCTCATATAATATTGATAACAAGAAGCTCACTTTTATTCGTACTATTAGAACTAAACGACTCAAACATAATTTACTATTATTATAATTTTTAATAAAATATTAATATGAATTATTAAATTAATATTCAAAAAAGTTATGAATATCAACCTAGCCAAATTTTGATGGAAATAGATGCAAAAAGCGATTTTACATGGCTGTACAAAATTTCGAAATTTTAAGTTAGTAGTTTAATTTATATTAAATAAAATGTGCTATTTTCCTGAGTTAAGGGATCCTATATAAATTAAATAAGTGACAATTTTTTGAAAATTGCGTAAAATAAACGTAAATTAGGTTTCTTTTGTGCAAAAAACCTTAACAGGTAGCAGTATTAAAAAAATATCAAATTTTGAAGCAAATAAATTAGACGTTTTTACAGTTTGATGGTGATTCTATAAAGCGTCTATTGCTGCGTACGCTACCATATCCCACCAAATAAAATGTTTTCCATGTATAGAATTAGATGCAGTAGATATATGTCTTCCAATACAACGTCCTATTTCTGAAAAACTAACATCCTCAACATTCCAGGCATGACCTTTTATGATACTGGGTACATCAGGTCTTTAGACTTCCTCATACTTGATCAAACATTCAAAATCACATTTTTCTGTCTAAATTTTCATCTGACTATAAAATAAAATACCGCCAAAAGTCATAAGAATATTGCACATTGAAGACGATAATATTAAATGAAGAATGTGAAATAACAAACACAGTGATAATATTCGGTCGGCAAAAAAGAAATTCCGTTTAGTACATGAAATTCAAACAAATAAATTTTCAATCTTGAAATCATTCTTCAAGTTCGACCACAGCTGATTAACATTCGTGATTGTAGTCAGAAGAGCAGAGAACAGCCTCTCACTCCTGACAACATTTCACCTGTCTAAGAGAACCTCCAAGAGAAATACTCAATAACAATTTCAAAAGTAGAAAGATTTTCAAAATCGGGAGCAGTCGTTTTGCATTTTTCCTTTAAATCATGTGTACGAATCAAGGAAGTTATGGACTCACGGGTCATTTGAACCACTGACTAAATATTCTAAATTCAACACCTGATATTTTGAGTACAAAAAACTTTAAGACTAGAAACAGTATTTTCCGTGAAAATAATATTTATTTCTTTTAACTCTCGCGAGCGAAATGAATGAAAGGCGAAAAGTTCGGAACCTACAAATAGCGTTTCTCAATTTGCAGAAAGTCCCTGAAAATCGCGCAAAAAAAAATGCATCGCAATATCTCCGGAAATTATCGTAGAAAATTGGTGAAAACTTATATGTAGGATAATCTGAAGGTTTTCTTTCGTTTAATGAAGTCAAAGTAGTATGTTGCTGTTGAAAAAAAACGAACTTGATCCCTTATGCAAATTAAATTACTAGAAAATTAAAGTATACGTTATTTGCAAACGAATGGTATATATAACTTTGCAGTCTGACGAATAATGGACAAATAAAGAGTAAGTGGGCCTTTTTTTTTCCGCAGCTGTACACAGACGTGGTTTGAAATACAGTGAAACCTCTTCTAGCGGCCACCCCTGTACAGCGGCCACTACTCTAAACGGCCAATTTTACATGACACGGATTTTCTGGCTCATAGACTTAATGTTAAAATAACCTCTATTAGCGGCAACCCGACCCCCTCTAAACGGCCACCGAGTGGGATCCCCCATCTCATTTTTCGGGAAATTCTACTCACCCCATGCTTTAATTTTGAGCGGAAAAACTAAAGGTCAGGAGTCTGGCGAAGCGTATTTTAAATCCTTTTAATCAAATGTAAAATTAATTTGAGGTTTATTTAAATTAACTATGTTCGTGTATATAAACGTTTTTACAAACGAATTGTTGTGCCTTTCAGGCGCGTATTCCGTCCCTGGCGAGGAATTTCCCGATGTTTGTAATGGCGAGCAAGCTAAACTTTCAACACAAGCGACTTTAGGGTAAACCGATGAAATTATCGGAAATTCCAAAGCGGTTACAAACTATTCGGTTAGAGATCTGTTTTTAAGGTAAAAAACGAACTTGAAGAAATGGTTGTTTCAGTCAGGGGCGTAGCCAGGGGGGGGATATCGGGATATATCCCCCCCCCCCGAAATTTTTGTTTTAGTGATGAAATTCCGTCTATTTATGCAGATAAAAGTTCATATCCCCCACCGAAAAATTTTCCTGGCTACGCGCCTGGTTTCAGTGAAAAGTAAAAACTTAAAACAGTCACAAATTGCATCTTTTTCAAAAAATGTAAGAAAGCTGTAAATAAAGTACTATTTTCTCTTTAGAAAAGTTTTAAATTTCATTTTAAATAAGGAATACGTGTCAAACTTGTTTTTATTACGCATTATAGCAATTATCTTATAATAGTAAATAAAACCCTTCAGAGCAGCCAAATATTCTCGATTTCACTGTATAAAAACTGTTAAAAATCGCTAACTTTAGTTGGTAAAAATAAATTAACATTCCAAACTATTCTGATGAAAGCAGCATTTTAAAACCAAATCAAATGTCCAAATTTTTGTGTCAAAAAGGAAGATTTCTTTATCAACTGCAACAAGGAGCGATGAGGAAAGGATTATCGAAGCTGCAAAAAGGAAAGCTTCATAATAAAGGATTTGCGAACAGCTTTCGATGTCATTGTAATTTTCTGGGTCAAAATTTTACTTAAGAATCCTTTTCTATGCATTAATATGCATATATATACCCTACTAGCAATTTTGCTCGGGCTACCACCGGCCATGTAGCCAGCCGATGACGGCCCGAGCAAAATTGCTAGTAGGGTATATATTATAAAACAGGCAAACTTACATAATATGGATATCCCATTAATCCATCGATCGAGAATATTTACAAAACAGAAAAGAGCATACATATGTGAGTAAGTCATCGAACAGGATAACATAAACGTAAAAGCCATTATATATAACAAAAGTAAAATGTGATAAAAGAAACTGATATGCCTAAAAAAGAAGATGTAAATCACATAATCATGAACGTGCACAAGCAGCTAATTTCACATGATGACGCTTTAATCTAACTGAAGCACATATAACGAGAACGCAATATAAAATGACTTTACCTTACTTGTGTAGTGATCGCTTTTCTTTCTGCAAGTTAGAACAACCAGAATATGAAGCACAAACTTTCTACGCGTCAATCAATATGCCGCACCCAAGCGTCCCTCTCGAAACGAAACCGAAACTTTTGAAACGGAATCCATTCCAAGTTGAGTTGTGTGAGCAACAGCCTGCTGGATGAAAACGGAGGGATACAGGTACACGTCAGCCATCGCAAACCATGACTCGACCGGAGTTTTAGCGCTTTGGTAGCAGCATTAGTAAACATTTTTATATTTTATACCGTGGATTCAATCGCAGTATTTCCTATTCCCATAAATAGCTTATCGTCCCCCCCCCCTTCCCATATATAAGAACTAGACAAACTCTCTATAACCATTTATAGAAAACAATATAGAACCGATAGCGGAATTTTGGTGCTGCCATCTTTTGTTGCTTTTTTGCAATAATAAAAGGAACCGGAAATCAATGTTTTGTTTTCGTTAGTCATTACAATCGAATTTCATTAGGAAGCAGAGCCTGATCATAGGTGGACGGGGCCCCGAGGCAAGAGGTTATTTTGGGGTCCGTATACTATCACAAGTATTTTAATTTATTTTTGTTTGGTGTTGTATTTTCCCGACATAAAAATAAAACATTTTTAAAGAATACTAAAATTGAATTAAAAAATACCTATTTATTTATTCTTATTTAGAACAAGACTGTATTTAAAAGTGATTTTAATATATTTTTTAGCCCGTTTGTATTATTAGGTGCGATAATTCAAGGAATGGCAATTACAAGGCACGGGAACTAAGATCCCCACTCCAAAAAAATTTTCTTCATACACCAAAAAGTTCGAAATTTTCTTTCCTCCATCATGAAATAAAAAATGTTAACTAAAGGATATTTTGTAATAAGCATATATATATATGGCCATACCATACGTTTACAAAAACTCCAAACTTCTTGTTTATGGATCCACGAGTCTTAAAGACCATTGAATTAGAAGAACAGCAAATAAATCTCTAAGTCCATTTATTGTCAAAAATTATGCTATAGATATTACAAAGGAAATTTAGTTGAAAAATTTTTATTATTGCAGTATTTATGAATATGTAATAAATTATGATAACAATAAATCGGGAGATTTGGGGGCCCTTATTTTTCCGGGGCCCCCCGGCTATTGCCACGCATGCCCGTGTGATAATCAGGCTCTGTTAGGAAGGAAACGCTTGACTCGGAATTTCGCTTAAAGCGAAGAAAAACAGTTTCCCCATTACGCTAACTTGGAAATCAACAGTATTCGCATCGCTTAATACGAACACGAAGGCAAATTTCTCCCGTTTAAGAGGAAATACGTATTGTTCCTAATGGAAATAAATAAATAAGTGAAAATCCTCGTTGCAATTTTTGCGACAATCTTCGTCTTTGAAGAATACGTATAGCTGTTCTTAATTGTTTGTGTGATTATGGCAACGCTACGCTAGGGCAGTCTGCCAAGGAGCTCTTCTTAAAAACAAAGATAAAAGTAGAACGTAAAGATTTAAACAAAAGTTAATGAAAGCTTTTAAAAATAAATATTATTTTTAAGGGGTAAATAAAATTTAAATTTACTGCTCATTACTGATTTATATTAATTTTAATATTTAATCTTATTTATTAATCAAACGGCATCATGAATGGTTTCTGCCATTCATTGACTAAGAGTTCTTTTGTGAATCTTTATTGGAAGTCTATTGGTTTTTTTTTTTTTTTTTTTTTTTTTTTTTTTTTTTTTTTTAAGATTCACAGACTGTTTGCTACGGCTGCTTGTTTTGATTATTATTATAATTTTATTTTGCACTGTTTTTCTGCTATAGTTGTCTTTCAGTCGGTGACACAAGAAAAAAAAATCATAAAATTAATTGATCAAACAGTTGAACGGATTTTGATCAAACATAGCTAAGAACCGTTCGGATTACACAGCTTTTTAATTGAAAAAAAAAAAATGGACGTGAAAAAAAAAAAAAACTCTCCCATTTCTAAATTAACTAGGCTAAAAAATTCACATTTATTCATATATTTATAGATGAAACAAATGTACGAAATTATCACTGAATTCTGAGGCGGTTGTACTGGCGTTTAACTAACTACACATATTTAAGTTAAACTGCTGTAAAATGAGAGACACCCCCCCCTTTTTTTTTTCCCTTCGGGCTACACCACTGGTGTAAACCGGAATTTCCACGTTCGGGACTTTTATCGGATAACAAACACGAAATTGGGTGGATGTGGTGGTCCCGTCGATTAGGTTCGACTCTTTAAAAAACTGGACTGACGGCCGTATATCACCGGTAGACGGCCGTATATGAGAGATGAGACAAGCTGAGCCCGAGCCCGAACCGGGCTCTGAAATTCACGATTGTGTTCGGGCTCGGGCTCGTGAGAAATTTCTCCTTTATTGAACATATTCCTTCTAAAGACATTTTTAAATTTGACTAGGGGCCAAGGCCCCTAGACTCGCTTGGACGACTTTTGGCAGTATACACACACACACACACACACACACACACATATATATATATATATATATATGATTTCTTATTTTTTCCCCTTTATATAGTAGAGTAGGGCCCAGAACGTGTGGAGTGAATATCTCTTTTGATATGCCACACAACCGAAACCCTACTATTTTATTTTCTTTTAATTATAATCCACTGTTCGTGGCCCCTGAAAATGGTGACAGTGGTTATAATTTCCATTCCATTCTATTTTCACATTAATTATTGCACTTTATTTGGCTTAGCTTTTATTATTTTTATTATTATTATTATTGTCTTTTCAAAATGTGGTTACTATTTCTTGCTTCTAGCTGTTATATTTTTAATGTGAGGTATGTCTTATTTGCAGTATGTTTTGTGTTTTACTTATTAGTTATATATATATATATATACACACACACACACACACATATATATATTATATATATTTTTTTTGTTGAACTAGGGGGCGAAGGCCCCTAGACTCTCTACGCTCGCTTTTCGTATGAGGCATTCGGCCCCTAATAAGGCTTATTCGTAAAAAAGGCAATTTCAACAAACAAAACCCAAAGGTTGGATCCGATAGAATGTTACCGAGCTACACATTGCTCGGTTCTTGTATGTTGCTTGGAACATAAAAATTTAAACTTCGCACTATTTTTAATTATGCGAAACCCATGGAACACCTTGCGTATTAGCCAATTACGGTGAATTTTCATAATTGGGCGACTTGCGTATCTCTTTATTTTAAATCGCAAACAGTGAATAAACGAGATTTATGGTTTGTTTTAAGTACAACTTACTGTAAAATTCAGTCATAAACTAAAAATATAAGTTATGGTTGTTAGCACCCAATAATTCTTTAAAATGACACTAAACACTTATGGAATGATTGTTTATTTATTTATTTATTTATTTAAGTATCAATTAACGTCGGCACACAGGGTTTTACTGTGAAGATAAGCATATAAGGCACTGTGCCCCGTCGAGCACTTAGTGCTCTGATTTCAAAGTTTAAAATCGTGTATACATCATTTGTAAACACCAGCCAAAACAGTGACAAAGTACAAAAGGCAGAAAAAAAATTAAACGGTGAAATCTAATGAAATTAAATCAAGTAATTACTTTTATTGGCATATCCATAAATAGTAAATCACTGTCCCCCATGAATGAGAACTTGTAGACATTTTGCCCTAGTTACCATCTGCAGAAAATAATGTACAACTGACAGTGGAATTTTAGTGCTGCTATCTTCTGATGCATTTTCGAAGTATCCAGCAATTAGTTAAAAATTAAGTAATTTATTTAACTCTTTGAGGAGCAACCCTTTCCCAATGCTGAAAAAAGGGCAGCCGTTGCCATCGCTCGACTTAACTGCCAGCAGGATGGCGGACGATCGAAACGTTCATCGTGTGCCACAGATCTAGAGACCCTTTTTTGACGACAGCTCAGCCAGCTGTCGTCAGACGTGCTGGTCTGCCAGCTGTGCTGGTAGTTAAGTCGAACGATGGCAACGGATGCGCTTTTTTCAGCATTGGGCAATCTATCCAGCTGTTCTCACATTCTTCCATTTTCCAGCAGATGTCAGTATTGTTAAAAATAATCGTGGCAATTTTTTTACGGGAAATGACGTGCTAAAAAGTAAAGGATTCTCGTGGAGCTAGGTCACCCGCAACTATTTTTATAGAAATCAAATCTATTCTTCTTGACTGGCAACAGTCAAAACGTCAGCGTTTGGTGTTCCTAGAGCGGGAACTCTGTGTGTTAAAGGGTTAATATTAATAGATGTGTTTCTTCAAAATAACCATCAACTGAAAGTGGTTAATTTTTATTTAAAGGTTTGTTAAAACAATGTTACTGGGGTCTGCTATTTATTGAAATATTCTTTTACTGTGTGAACTCAAAAACACTGTTTGTTTGTGTTTTTAAGGCAAACCTGCACGCAGGGTATCTGCCTAGGATGAGGGGTGCCTTGGTAGGAGGACTTTCTAAGGGGTTCTAATGCGTATTCACGTTACATCTGGAGAAAACCTACCAAAACTCCAGACCGTTAGATCGACAGCCGCGCGATGGGACCGGAACCCGGTACCTTCACACCTCGGCCGTCTGCCATTTTCAGTGGCATAACCACTGTGCCATGGAGGGGCTCTCAAAAACACTGATTTAGACTTTTGTTTCTTAAATGCTGGTGATTGGCTTTTTTATGATATCGCAATTTTATGATATCGGTTAAAAATTTCAGGAATGAAACCTAAGTAAACACCAAATTAAAATTTTTATACGGCCCCCGTACGAAATAATTCCTACTTTTTAAAATGTGTTCTTTACGCCATTGAAGCGATGTACCAAGTTTCGGCCTTTCATCTTAAAATGACTGAGATATATGCTTAAACTAAGTCGGTGAGGGTCTATACAACACCTGTAATAGCTAACGTGACCATTTATTTTTTCCTTTGAAACGGGACATCTACTACTTTTTTGGCAATAGTGTATTTATTTTCGTCCTCAAAACAGGACATCTACTGTTTTTAAGGTAATAGTATTGGGAGACTGAATTCCAGGTCTGGGTACCTTTTATTTGTTAAGAAAACGCGCAAACAAGCTTGTGTTAATATTAATTTCAAAATAAAATGAAACAAATCCTTTGCTAAAACACACACATATACTATAAAAAATAGTGCAAGACGTACGTTTCGGGGGGTAAAATGAAGTTGTCCTTCGGCAGGAAAAATATTCTTAGAAAACCAGAGTGAAAAGGGGAAAATAAAGTGGAGATCGGGGGTGGGTGGGAATAAGCAAAAAAGGAACGTGACTTTTGAAATAAAAAATTAAACAAATTGAAATAGTTGACAATAAAAGAACATAAAAAGAACAAACACAAAACAATACCCCACCCCGGCGTTTTCTTTGTGTCTCGACAGGGGAGGGAGCTTAGGTTGTTTTTTTTTACTTTCCGAACATGTGCCATGTAAGGAAAGTATTGTAATCATGAAAAAATCCGACCTCGAGATTTTGATGTATTTACACGTTTTGAGGTCTTCTGAATTCATTTATGCTGTTTTTACGAGATGTATGTATGTATGTGTGTGTATGTGAGTGACCACGATAGCTCCTAAACGGATCACTCGATTGAGCTCAAATTGGACATATGTGTTATAAACCACCGTCGCAAGACCGGTATAGATTTTGGTGTATATAGGACTTTTTCTACAGGACTACGACAAGTTTTCTTTTACATTATGGCCTATGGGGGGAAATTCTTGAAAGTGCGCTAGCGTTTAAACGGTACATTCGATTGAGCTCAAATTCGGTATATATGTTATAAACCACCATCCTGAGATCGATATTGATTTTGTTGTATATAGGACTTATAGTTTTTCTACAGGAGTACGAAAAAGATTTCTTTTACATTATGGCCTATGTGGGGGGGGGGAATTCTTGAAAGTGCGCTAGCGTTTAACGACGCATTCGATTGAGCTTCCTTTTTCTATATATGTTTGAATGATTCATCGATTAATATTTATTTAAATGCTAGGTAATGATCTTAATCGTAAGTCTTCGGAAAGTCGAGTGGAGTCACTCCAGATTTTTTTTTTTTTTCTTTACAGAGACTGCCGTTGGATGATTTTAAAATTTTAACGGCCTTTATTGAAATCGTCACCGTGGGTTGCTCTCTTTCTAAAAACGGGACATTGCAGGGGACATTACGGTGTCTCGAAGCTGTGCTTGGGGGCAACGGGACAAGCCACCTAAAAACGGGACTGTCCCGTTCAAAACGGGGCATATGGTCACCTTAGTAATAGCGAAAGTTTTATGTATTTATGCAATCATTCTTTTCTTTCGTAATTTGTGCGCAACTCCTGAAGCGGGAAGATCTGGCGTTATTTTTGTCTCTTCGAGAGCCATTGAAAAGTGGTTTAAAGTCAGTATATATTTATTTTCATATCTCCAATCGATTACTCGAACTTACGATTAGTCGAAGTTTTCCGTCGGTCCCCAGGAATTCGACTTATCGCGAAATCATCGTGCATCCATTCATTCAAGTACGGAGTACGTTTGAATAACCGGAATTTTTTTTTGTACGCGGAGGCCGTATAAAAACTAAATTTTTGTATTTGTTTATAATGCATTTTCTGAAAATTTTAATCGGTACTTTAAAGTTCTACCTCCCCCTTTTTTTTACGTAATTTCGTAATTTATTGTAACCCCCCCCCCCCTTGTTGCAGTTCCGAGCGATGAGGAAGGGATTATCGAAGCTGCAAAAATGGAAAAATTTTCATAATAAAGAATTTGCGATGAGCTTTCGATGTCACTGTAATTTTCTGGGTGAAAATTTTACTTAAGAATCCTTTTCTACGCATTAATATGCATATATATATATATATATATATATATATATATATATATATAATATAAAACAGGCAAACTTATACATAAATCCCATTAATCCATCGATCGAAAATATTCACAAAACAGAAAAGAGCATACATATGTGAGTAAGCCCTCGAATAGGATAGCATAAACGTAAAAGCCATTATATAAAACAAAAGTAAAATATGACAAAAGAAACTGATATGCCTAAAAAAGAATATGTAAATCACATAATCATGAACGCGCATAAACAGCTAATTTTGCATGATGACGCTTTAATCTAACTGAAGCACAGATTGATTTTCGGGAACACAAAATAAAATGACTTTACCTTACTTGTGTAGTGACCGCTTTCCTTTCTGCAAGTTAGAACAACCAGAATGCAAAGCACAAACTTTCAAAGCGTCAATCAACATGTCGCACCCAAGCGTCTACCTCGAACCGAAACTTTTGAAATGGAATCCATTCCCGGTTGAGTTGTGTGAGCAACAGCTGGCTGGATGAAAACAGAGAGATTCGGACACAAGTGATCGATCGCAAACCATGACACGACTGGAGTTTTACCACTTTGATGTGTTTCTATTGCAGCATTAGTAAACATTTTTATATTTCATACTATGGATTCAATCACAGCTTATCCCTTTTCCTATAGATGATATGCACGTGACGTCACAACAGCAGCAGATGTCCTTCAAACCGGAACTGGTGACCAACATGCGGCCAGCTGCTGATTGTTCTTTAGTTGAAACTGAGTGTACGATTCGGAAACTTGTTCACCTTCAAGTATAGCAGACGACAAAATGACGTTTAGTTACGTGTTTGCATACCATCCATAAATAGCTCACCGTTCCCCCTCTCCCCATAGATAAGAATTGAATTTTGGTGCTGCCCTCTTTTGACGCTTTTTTGTAATAATAAAGGGTACCGCAAAGTAATGCTTTTTTCATAAGTCATTACAATCGAATTTCATTGGGAAGGAAACGCTTAACTCGGAATTTCGCTTAAAGCGAAGAAAAACAGTTTCCCCATTATGCTAACTTGGAAATCAACAGTACATGAAGACAAATTTCTCCCGTTTAAGAGGAAATACGTATTGCTCCTTATGGAAATAAATAAATAAGTGAAAATCCTCGTTGCAATTTTTGCGAAAATCTTCGTCTTTGAAGAATACGTATAGCTCTTCTTAATTGTTTGCGTGATTATGGCAACGCTACGCTAGGGCAATCTGCCAAGGAGCTCTTCTTAAAAACAAAGATAAAAGAAGAACGTAAACATTTAAACAAAAGTTAATGAAAGCTTTTAAAAATAAATATTATTTTTAAGGGGTAAATAAAATTGTACATTTACTTCTCATTACTCATTTATATTAATTTTAATCTTATTTATTAATCAAACGGCATCATGAATGGTGTCTGCCATTCATTGACTAAGAGTTCTTTTGTGAATCTTTACTGGGAGTCTATTGGTTATTTTAGATTCACACACTGTTTGCTACGGCTGCTTGTTTTGATTATTATTATAATTTTATTTTGCACTGTTTTTCTGCTATAGTTGTCTTTCAGTCGCTGACACAAGAAAAAAAAAAATCATAAAATTAATTGATCAAACAGTTGAACGGATTTTGATCAAACATAGTTAAGAACCGTTTGGATTACACAGCTTTTTAATTGAAAAAAAAAATAAATGGACGTGAAAAAAAAAAAAAAACTCCCATTTCTAAATTAACTAGACTAAAAAATTCACATTTATTCATATCATTATAGATGAAACAAATGTACGAAATGCATTCTGAGGCGGTTGAACTGGCGTTTAACTAACTACACATATTTAAGTTAAACTGCTGTAAAATGAGAGACCCCCCCCCCTTTTTTTTTTCCTTCCTTCTACACCACTAGTATAAACCAGAATTTCCCGTTCGGGACTTCTATCGGATAACAAACATAAAATTGGGTGGATGCTGTGGTCCCGTCGATTAGGTTCGACTCTTTAAAAAACTGGACTGAATGACGCCGGTAGACGGCCGTATATGAGAGATGAGACAAGCTGAGCCCGAGCCCGAACCGAGCTCTGAAATTCACTATTGCGTTAGGGCTCGTGAGAAATTTCTCCTTTATATTCCTTCTAAAGAGATTTTTAAAATTGACTAGGGGCCAAGGCCCCTAGATTCGCTTGGACGACTTTTGGCAGTATACACACACACACACACACACACACAATATATATATATATATATGATTTCTTATTTTCTCCCCTTTATATAGTAGGGTAGGGCCCAGAACGTGTGGAGTGAATATCTCTTTTGATATGCCACACAACCGAAACCCTACTATTTTGTTTGCTTTTAATTATAATCCACTGTTCGTGGCCCCTGCAGATGGTGACAGTGGTTATAATTTCCGTTCCATTCTATTTTCACATTAATTATTGCACTTTATTTGGCTTAGCTTTTATTATTTTTATTATTATTATTATTGTCTTTTCAAAATGTGGTTACTATTTCTTGCTTCTAGCTGTTATATTTTTAATGTGAGGTATGTCTTATTTGCAGTATGTTTTGTGTTTTACTTATTAGTTATATATATATATATATACACACACACACACACACATATATATATTATATATATTTTTTTTGTTGAACTAGGGGGCGAAGGCCCCTAGACTCTCTACGCTCGCTTTTCGTATGAGGCATTCGGCCCCTAATAAGGCTTATTCGTAAAAAAGGCAATTTCAACAAACAAAACCCAAAGGTTGGATCCGATAGAATGTTACCGAGCTACACATTGCTCGGTTCTTGTATGTTGCTTGGAACATAAAAATTTAAACTTCGCACTATTTTTAATTATGCGAAACCCATGGAACACCTTGCGTATTAGCCAATTACGGTGAATTTTCATAATTGGGCGACTTGCGTATCTCTTTATTTTAAATCGCAAACAGTGAATAAACGAGATTTATGGTTTGTTTTAAGTACAACTTACTGTAAAATTCAGTCATAAACTAAAAATATAAGTTATGGTTGTTAGCACCCAATAATTCTTTAAAATGACACTAAACACTTATGGAATGATTGTTTATTTATTTATTTATTTATTTAAGTATCAATTAACGTCGGCACACAGGGTTTTACTGTGAAGATAAGCATATAAGGCACTGTGCCCCGTCGAGCACTTAGTGCTCTGATTTCAAAGTTTAAAATCGTGTATACATCATTTGTAAACACCAGCCAAAACAGTGACAAAGTACAAAAGGCAGAAAAAAAATTAAACGGTGAAATCTAATGAAATTAAATCAAGTAATTACTTTTATTGGCATATCCATAAATAGTAAATCACTGTCCCCCATGAATGAGAACTTGTAGACATTTTGCCCTAGTTACCATCTGCAGAAAATAATGTACAACTGACAGTGGAATTTTAGTGCTGCTATCTTCTGATGCATTTTCGAAGTATCCAGCAATTAGTTAAAAATTAAGTAATTTATTTAACTCTTTGAGGAGCAACCCTTTCCCAATGCTGAAAAAAGGGCAGCCGTTGCCATCGCTCGACTTAACTGCCAGCAGGATGGCGGACGATCGAAACGTTCATCGTGTGCCACAGATCTAGAGACCCTTTTTTGACGACAGCTCAGCCAGCTGTCGTCAGACGTGCTGGTCTGCCAGCTGTGCTGGTAGTTAAGTCGAACGATGGCAACGGATGCGCTTTTTTCAGCATTGGGCAATCTATCCAGCTGTTCTCACATTCTTCCATTTTCCAGCAGATGTCAGTATTGTTAAAAATAATCGTGGCAATTTTTTTACGGGAAATGACGTGCTAAAAAGTAAAGGATTCTCGTGGAGCTAGGTCACCCGCAACTATTTTTATAGAAATCAAATCTATTCTTCTTGACTGGCAACAGTCAAAACGTCAGCGTTTGGTGTTCCTAGAGCGGGAACTCTGTGTGTTAAAGGGTTAATATTAATAGATGTGTTTCTTCAAAATAACCATCAACTGAAAGTGGTTAATTTTTATTTAAAGGTTTGTTAAAACAATGTTACTGGGGTCTGCTATTTATTGAAATATTCTTTTACTGTGTGAACTCAAAAACACTGTTTGTTTGTGTTTTTAAGGCAAACCTGCACGCAGGGTATCTGCCTAGGATGAGGGGTGCCTTGGTAGGAGGACTTTCTAAGGGGTTCTAATGCGTATTCACGTTACATCTGGAGAAAACCTACCAAAACTCCAGACCGTTAGATCGACAGCCGCGCGATGGGACCGGAACCCGGTACCTTCACACCTCGGCCGTCTGCCATTTTCAGTGGCATAACCACTGTGCCATGGAGGGGCTCTCAAAAACACTGATTTAGACTTTTGTTTCTTAAATGCTGGTGATTGGCTTTTTTATGATATCGCAATTTTATGATATCGGTTAAAAATTTCAGGAATGAAACCTAAGTAAACACCAAATTAAAATTTTTATACGGCCCCCGTACGAAATAATTCCTACTTTTTAAAATGTGTTCTTTACGCCATTGAAGCGATGTACCAAGTTTCGGCCTTTCATCTTAAAATGACTGAGATATATGCTTAAACTAAGTCGGTGAGGGTCTATACAACACCTGTAATAGCTAACGTGACCATTTATTTTTTCCTTTGAAACGGGACATCTACTACTTTTTTGGCAATAGTGTATTTATTTTCGTCCTCAAAACAGGACATCTACTGTTTTTAAGGTAATAGTATTGGGAGACTGAATTCCAGGTCTGGGTACCTTTTATTTGTTAAGAAAACGCGCAAACAAGCTTGTGTTAATATTAATTTCAAAATAAAATGAAACAAATCCTTTGCTAAAACACACACATATACTATAAAAAATAGTGCAAGACGTACGTTTCGGGGGGTAAAATGAAGTTGTCCTTCGGCAGGAAAAATATTCTTAGAAAACCAGAGTGAAAAGGGGAAAATAAAGTGGAGATCGGGGGTGGGTGGGAATAAGCAAAAAAGGAACGTGACTTTTGAAATAAAAAATTAAACAAATTGAAATAGTTGACAATAAAAGAACATAAAAAGAACAAACACAAAACAATACCCCACCCCGGCGTTTTCTTTGTGTCTCGACAGGGGAGGGAGCTTAGGTTGTTTTTTTTTACTTTCCGAACATGTGCCATGTAAGGAAAGTATTGTAATCATGAAAAAATCCGACCTCGAGATTTTGATGTATTTACACGTTTTGAGGTCTTCTGAATTCATTTATGCTGTTTTTACGAGATGTATGTATGTATGTGTGTGTATGTGAGTGACCACGATAGCTCCTAAACGGATCACTCGATTGAGCTCAAATTGGACATATGTGTTATAAACCACCGTCGCAAGACCGGTATAGATTTTGGTGTATATAGGACTTTTTCTACAGGACTACGACAAGTTTTCTTTTACATTATGGCCTATGGGGGGAAATTCTTGAAAGTGCGCTAGCGTTTAAACGGTACATTCGATTGAGCTCAAATTCGGTATATATGTTATAAACCACCATCCTGAGATCGATATTGATTTTGTTGTATATAGGACTTATAGTTTTTCTACAGGAGTACGAAAAAGATTTCTTTTACATTATGGCCTATGTGGGGGGGGGGAATTCTTGAAAGTGCGCTAGCGTTTAACGACGCATTCGATTGAGCTTCCTTTTTCTATATATGTTTGAATGATTCATCGATTAATATTTATTTAAATGCTAGGTAATGATCTTAATCGTAAGTCTTCGGAAAGTCGAGTGGAGTCACTCCAGATTTTTTTTTTTTTTCTTTACAGAGACTGCCGTTGGATGATTTTAAAATTTTAACGGCCTTTATTGAAATCGTCACCGTGGGTTGCTCTCTTTCTAAAAACGGGACATTGCAGGGGACATTACGGTGTCTCGAAGCTGTGCTTGGGGGCAACGGGACAAGCCACCTAAAAACGGGACTGTCCCGTTCAAAACGGGGCATATGGTCACCTTAGTAATAGCGAAAGTTTTATGTATTTATGCAATCATTCTTTTCTTTCGTAATTTGTGCGCAACTCCTGAAGCGGGAAGATCTGGCGTTATTTTTGTCTCTTCGAGAGCCATTGAAAAGTGGTTTAAAGTCAGTATATATTTATTTTCATATCTCCAATCGATTACTCGAACTTACGATTAGTCGAAGTTTTCCGTCGGTCCCCAGGAATTCGACTTATCGCGAAATCATCGTGCATCCATTCATTCAAGTACGGAGTACGTTTGAATAACCGGAATTTTTTTTTGTACGCGGAGGCCGTATAAAAACTAAATTTTTGTATTTGTTTATAATGCATTTTCTGAAAATTTTAATCGGTACTTTAAAGTTCTACCTCCCCCTTTTTTTTACGTAATTTCGTAATTTATTGTAACCCCCCCCCCCCTTGTTGCAGTTCCGAGCGATGAGGAAGGGATTATCGAAGCTGCAAAAATGGAAAAATTTTCATAATAAAGAATTTGCGATGAGCTTTCGATGTCACTGTAATTTTCTGGGTGAAAATTTTACTTAAGAATCCTTTTCTACGCATTAATATGCATATATATATATATATATATATATATATATATATATATATAATATAAAACAGGCAAACTTATACATAAATCCCATTAATCCATCGATCGAAAATATTCACAAAACAGAAAAGAGCATACATATGTGAGTAAGCCCTCGAATAGGATAGCATAAACGTAAAAGCCATTATATAAAACAAAAGTAAAATATGACAAAAGAAACTGATATGCCTAAAAAAGAATATGTAAATCACATAATCATGAACGCGCATAAACAGCTAATTTTGCATGATGACGCTTTAATCTAACTGAAGCACAGATTGATTTTCGGGAACACAAAATAAAATGACTTTACCTTACTTGTGTAGTGACCGCTTTCCTTTCTGCAAGTTAGAACAACCAGAATGCAAAGCACAAACTTTCAAAGCGTCAATCAACATGTCGCACCCAAGCGTCTACCTCGAACCGAAACTTTTGAAATGGAATCCATTCCCGGTTGAGTTGTGTGAGCAACAGCTGGCTGGATGAAAACAGAGAGATTCGGACACAAGTGATCGATCGCAAACCATGACACGACTGGAGTTTTACCACTTTGATGTGTTTCTATTGCAGCATTAGTAAACATTTTTATATTTCATACTATGGATTCAATCACAGCTTATCCCTTTTCCTATAGATGATATGCACGTGACGTCACAACAGCAGCAGATGTCCTTCAAACCGGAACTGGTGACCAACATGCGGCCAGCTGCTGATTGTTCTTTAGTTGAAACTGAGTGTACGATTCGGAAACTTGTTCACCTTCAGGTATAGCAGACGACAAAATGACGTTTAGTCACGTGTTTGCATACCATCCATAAATAGCTCACCGTTCCCCCCTCCCATAGATAAGAAAAGAACTGAATTTTGGTGCTGCCCTCTTTTGACGCTTTTTTGCAATAATAAAGGGTACCGGAAAGTAATGCTTTTTTTTTCATAAGTCATTACAATCGAATTTCATTAGGAAGGAAACGCTTAACTCGGAATTTCACTTAAAGCGAAGAAAAACAGTTTCCCCATTATGCTAACTTGGAAATCAACAGTACATGAAGACAAATTTCTCCCGTTTAAGAGGAAATACGTATTGCTCCTTATGGAAATAAATAAATAAGTGAAAATCCTCGTTGCAATTTTTGCGAAAATCTTCGTCTTTGAAGAATACGTATAGCTCTTCTTAATTGTTTGTGTGATTATGGCAACGCTCGCTAGGGCAATCTTCCAAAGAGCTCTTCTTAAAAAAAAAAAAAAAAAAAAAAAAAAAAAAAAAAAAAAAAAAGCAGAACGTAAATATTTAAACAAAAGTTAGTGAAAGCTTTTAAAAATAAATATTACTTTTAAGGGGTAAATAAAATTGTACATTTACTTCTCATTACTCATTTATATTAATTTTAATCTTATTTATTAATCAAACGGCATCATGAATGGTGTCTGCCATTCATTGACTAAGAGTTCTTTTGTGAATCTTTACTGGGAGTCTATTGGTTTTTTTAGATTCACTGACTGTTTGCTACGGCTGCTTGTTTTGATTATAATTATAATTTATTTTATTTTGCGCTATTTTTCTGCTATAGTTGTCTTTCAGTCGGTGACACAAGAAAAAAAAAATTATAAAATTAATTGATCAAACAGTTGAACGGATTTTGATCAAACATAGCTAAGAACCGTTCGGATTACACAGCTTTTTAGTTGAAAAAAAATAAATGGACGTGAAAAAAAAAATCTCCCATTTCTAAATTAACTAGGCTAAAAAATTCACATTTATTCATATCTTTATAGATGAAACAAATGTACGAAATTATCACTGAATTCTGAGGCGGTTGTACTGGCGTTTAACTAACTACGCATATTTTAAGTTAAACTGCTGTAAAATGAGCGACCCCCACCCGACCCCTTTTTTTCCTTCGGGCCACACCACTGGTATAAACCGGAATTTCCACATTCGGGACTTTTATCGGATAACAAACACGAAATTGGGCGGATGTGGTGGTCCCGTCGATTAGGTTCGACTCTTTAAAAAACTGGACTGAATGACACCGGTAGACGGCCGTATATGAGAGATGAGACAAGCTGAGCCCGAGCCCGAACCGGGCTCTGAAATTCACGATTGTGTTCGGGCTCGGGATCGTGAGAAATTTCTCCTTTATTGAACATATTCCTTCTAGAGACATTTTTTAATTTGACTAGGGACCAAGGCCCCTAGACTCGCTTGGACGACTTTTGGCAGTATATATATATATGATTTCTTATTTTTTCCCCCTTTATATAGTAGAGTAGGGCCCAGAACGTGTGGAGTGAATATCTCTTTTGATATGCCACACAACCGAAACCCTACTATTTTGTTTGCTTTTAATTATAATCCACTCTTCGTGGCCCCTGAAGAGGGTGACAGTGGTTATAATTTCCGTTCCATTCTATTTTCACTTTAATTATTGCACTTTATTTGGCTCAGCTTTTATTATTTTTATTTTTATTATTATTATTATCTTTTAAAATGTGGTTACTAATTCTTGCTTCTAGCTGTTATATTTTTAATGTGTGGTATGTCTTATTTGCAGTATGTTTTGTGTTTTACTTATAAGTTATACAGTGGCGCACCCGGGATTTTAGTTTAGGGGAGGCTGAGCTGAAAATACTGCTGAACTCGGTTATAGTGAGATCGATCATAGTTACAACCCTCTTATAACGTCAAAATATTCTGTACCACTCGATTTGCCCATACAACACAAGCCCACAAGCAAAAACTCATTATAGAGTCATAAATAATTATCTGATCTTTTCAGCGATATTGTAACCGACTTTAATAGTGTTTCACAAACTCTCTGTAAGTATTTATTTAAAAACTGACATCTTTTTAGGTAAAAAATACTTTAGAAATAATTTGAAGACAATAAATAATAATAATAATAATAGTAACAATAAATAATAATAATAGTAATAATTCATTAGTGACAATTTTCATTTTTTTAAGTTTTTCACTTCAAACTTTCCACCTTTAGGGGGGGCTTCAGCCCCCATAGCCCCCCGTGGGTGCGCCTATGTAGTTATATATATATGTATATACACACACATACACACATATATATTATATATATATTTTTTTTGTTGGGGGCGAAGGCCCCTAGACTCGCTACGCTCGCTTTTCGTATGAGGCATTCGGCCCCTAATAAGGCTTATTCGTAAAAAAGGCAATTTCAACAAACAAAACCCAAAGGTTGGATCCGATAGAATGTTACCGAGCTACACATTGCTCGGTTCTAGTATGTTGCTTGTAACAAAAAAAATTAAACTTCGCGCTATTTTTAATTATGCGAAACCCATGGAACACCTTGCGTATTAGCCAATTACGGTGAATTTTCATAATTGGGCGACTTGCGTATCTCTTTGTTTTAAATCGCAAACAGTGAATAAACGAGATTTATGATTTGTTTTAAGTACAACTTACTGTAAAATTCAGTCATAAACTAAAAATATAAATTATGGTCGTTAGCACCCAATAATTCTTTAAAATGACACTAAACACTTATGGAATGATTGTTTATTTATTTATTTATTTAAGTATCAATTAACGTCGGCACACAGGGTTTTACTGTGAAGATAAGCATATAAGGCACTGTGCCCCGTCGAGCACTTAGTGCTCCGATTTCAAAGTTTAAAATCGTGTATATATCATTTGTAAACACCAGCCAAAACAGTGACAAAGTACAAAAGGCAGAAAAAAAAATTAAACGGTGAAATCTAATGAAATTAAATCAAGTAATTACTTTTATTGCCAGTGGTATTTTGTCGTTAAATTTACTAGAACTGTGAATAGCTGCGAGATAAAATTTCATCCTACGTGTGCAGAGCCTGATCATAGGTGGACGGGGCCCCGGGGCAAGAGGTTATTTTGGGGCCCCTATACTTTTACAAGCATTTTTACTTATTTTTGTTTGCTGTTGAATTTTTCCAACATAAAAATAAAACAATATTAAAGAATACCAAAATTGAATTAAAAATTACCTATTTATTTATACTTATTTAGAACAAGACTATATATTTAAAAGTGATTTTAATAGTTTTTTAGTCCGTTTGTATTATTAGCGCATGGGTGCGCTCATTCAAGGAATGGCAATTACGAGGCACGGGAGCAAAGTTTCTCACGCCAAAAAGTTTTCTTGATACACCAAAAAGTTCAAATTTTATTTCCTTTCATCATGAAAAAAAAAAAAATGTTAACTGATGGATATTTTGTGATAAGCATATATATGGCCATACCATACGTTTTCAAAAACTCCTAACTCCTTGTTTATTCATCCATGAGTCTTAACCCATTTGTGCCTGGATATTTTTGCGACTTTCTTCGATTTTTACTGACAGCAGAAATAATAGATAAATTTCTGATGTCAACTTCTTAAACAAGATATGATTTCTTTTAAAATCATTATGCATAAAAATCGAAATATCAACATCCTACTTGGTCATGTCAAAATATTTTGTAGAGTTGAGGCTCAATACTCATGAATAAAGGCTAGGAAAAATAAATAACGTTTTCGACTAATAGCGAAAATGCCGTCCCAAAAAAGGGACACTAGGCATAAATGGGTTAAAGACCATTCAATTAGAAGAAGAGAAAATAAATCTCTAAGTCCATTTATTGTTAAAAATTATGCTATAGATATTACAAAGGAAATTTAGTTGCAAAAAATTTATTCTTGCAGTGTTTACGAATATGTAATAAATCATGATATTGATAATAAATTGGGAGATTTTGGGGGCCTTACTTTTCAGGGACCCCGGGCTATAGCCCCGAAAGCCCGTGTGATAATCAGGCTCTGTCCATGTGAAATTTCCCATTTCAAAGGTGCTCCGTACTAGAAATGTTTGAGAACCTTCCCCTAGTAGCAATAACTCATCGGTCGATGAGAGGCGGGTGAGTTAAATCCGAGGAGAAGGAGCAATGGCCGATCACGGCTTTTCATCCAAAAAAGGGGAAATTTCATCGGCAACTGGTACAAAATGTCCGCTCGGGGGACCATAAAGCCGATCATCGTTTCCCGATGACACCGATGAAATAACGAAAAGAAACCGATAAACTGTTTAAAATATATTTGTTAATAAAAAATAAACGACTGGCAGCAAAATTTTCAAAAAATGTCCGTTCTGTTTATTATATTTTCGTTTTTTGTATGCTAAATTTCCGTTTTTCTGAAAAAAAAAAAATTCTTCCTCCCCCGGGCTCGAAGACTGAGCGTACTGATTACGAGATAAGCGCGCTACCCCTAGACCATCGAATCTTGTCATGTACAAGGCAAAGTGTGAAGTAGCGGTTATTTTAGTCTCAGATTGGGACTTAGGGTGAAATTTTGACAAAGTGTTGTTCAGCTATTATTAATAATAGTCAAATTATTCGATTGGTAAGAAATTAATTTCACTTTTTACCAATGTATGTAAGTAGCAACAACATTCATAATTAATAATTAAAAAACAATATTGCCAATTGTATAGGAATTTTAGTGTGATTTTAACTTTCATATTTCTTGGATAACTTTAAAAAATTAACTGATTTCTCATCTTGCTGTTTACATTAAAGAGGTTTCAAAAGAGTTGCTCATTGTAATGACGTTTCCGTTTTTCTTATAATGCAGCTGAAGCTCAAATAGATTTTCTTTTCTTTTTTTTAAACACTTTTTTTAAAAATTATTTAAATATTACAAACGATTTTTATATAATAAATACTTACATTTTTTGTAAATATTTTTTTTCAAATTTAAATTTTGTGGGAGGGGGCAAGGGGGGGGGGATACCCCCGCCCCCTCCCAACCCCAATACAAGAAATTTGAAGTAAATTATGCGATTAATTCAAGAATTGTTCAAAATTTCCCTTAGATTATGCAAAGGCACATCTAAATTACGCAAATATTTATAGGAATTTGGGTAAAGTGTAAACTACTGGGGACACTTGCAAGGCCCGTTGACTATAGAGCTGCAGTTTCGGATAAAATATTGTTTTTCGGTTTCCCATCGGCGAAACTGCTCGTCTAGATGACTTCTATCCATGAATAAAAATTCATATATTGCAGATTAACAAAAGTGCACTTGCCGATGACTGAATTCGACGAGTCGATGAGTTAACGATGAGTCGATGAACGACCGAGCAGAAAACAAGCAGTCATTGCTACTAGGGTCCGCTCCGGCACATATCATATTTTCCATTCCTGTATTACAGTGGGGGGAAACGGATTATTGCAGTGCAAATCAGCCTGACTCCTCCGACTGCACGCCAAATCCCCAGGGAGCCGTTTTGCAATTCCCTCTCCAGTATTTCGTTCGTACACTGAGCGGAGCGGTTATTTCTAGGTGCTGATTTCTCGAACCACGTGCTGTATTTGCCAGTTGAAAGGATATTCTCTGCTAAAACAACGGAAAGGGGTAAGTGGGGACTCCCCATCCTGGGTTTTTCTTGTTGTGCTTCTTATGTGCTTCAAAATGATGCCTCATTTCTCCAATTCTGTCCAATATTTATGAAATGATTAATAGCATTTACAATGTGTTTACACGTGGTTTGCCGATTGTCCAGATGGACGTTCCCATGTTCGCAGAGCCTGATTATCACACGGGGCCCCGGAAAAATAAGGGCCTCCCGAATCTCACGATTTATTGTTATTATGATTTATTACATATTCATATATGCTGCAATAATAATTTTTTTGCGACTAAATTTATTTTGTACTATCTATTGCATAATTTTTAATGATATATGGGCTTAGAGATTTATTTTCTGTTCTTCTAACTCAAAGGTGTTTAAGACCCATGGATCAATAAAGAAGTTAGGAATTTTTGAAAATGTATGGTATGGTCATATATATGTTTATCACAAAATATCCATTAGTTAACATTTTTTATTTCATGATGAAGGAAAGAAAATTTCAAACTTTCTGGTGTATCAAAAATTTTTTTTGGAGTGAGAAACTTTGCTCCTGTGCCTCGTAATTGCTATTCCTTGAATGAGCGTACCCATGCGCTAATAATACCAACGGACTAAAAAAATGTTAAAATCGCTTTTAAATATATATAAATAGGTAATTTTTAATTCAATTTTAGTATTCTTTAAAAATGTTTTATTTTTATGTCGAGAAAATGCAACAGCAAACAAAAATAAGTTAAAATGCTTGTGATAGTATAAGGGGCCCCAAAATAACCTCTTGCCCCGGGGCCCCAACCACCTATGATCAGGCTCTGCATGTTCGGCCCCATAGCTCCTGGGTTAGCTGCCCTAGCGACTCCGTATAAATTCTATGTGATAGAACGTTTTATCAGCTTTCAGTATTTCCCACTCATTTGTTTTCATGTCCATTGGTTAATGAGCAAATATTTTTAATCCATGGTGTGATTATCGCTCTCGTGTGAGCCCACGTGTTTCGCTTTTAGTCATTCTTTTTGAATAAATATCCCTCTCAATCTCCTTAAATCTTTTGGTCTTAATTAGGACCCCTTAGAAAGACCACCACGGAGGACACCCCGCCTCTCGACCTAGATTCTTCGTGCAGATAATAGGCCGTAATCCCACAGCAACATGTCCCTCAACATTTTTACTATAGCAAATCTATCTGGTATTTTCTTTTACGATTCAAGATATTTCAAAAAATATTTATCAGACGTCCCATTATTAAATTTTGAAATTCCTTTTTTTAACATTATATAACTTCCCCCCCCCCCCACAAAAAAAAAGGAAATTAAAAAATTCAAATGAGAAATTTGCAACCCTTACCCTTTGCTACCTCCCGCCAAAGTTCCAGCTTGTCAGCACCTTTGCTCAATTTCTGGCTTTCAGCGTCCCAGCACTTATGTTAATAGCTATTTTAATTAATCAACTAAATTGAAAAATGAACAGAAAAAAAAACACTTTAATACAAATTTAGAAACATTTTTCCAAAAGATTTGTTTACTGCAGCATTTAAAAAAATGTTAATTAACTAAATCATTGTAAAGTATTTTTAAGATAATTAATTACGAAATATTAATATAATTAAATTACCAAATAAATATTCAATTTAAATATAAAATTTACAAAAAAATACACAGATCAACTGACAATTAACTGATTATTAATTATATTATTTAATTCGTTTTAAAATCCAGAAAAGCACCCTCCAAATACATAATGCTAATAAATGGACTTGGAGATGAATACTTAACAGTAAATATTTAATAATTTTTATGAAAAAAAAAAACATGGTAGTAAATTAACTGACTATATTACGATGTTTTGCTGATGCCCAGTAGTCATTCAATAAAAACAAAATTAATTTTTTAATTACGACGTATAATTAATAATTTTTAACTAATCACTTTTTTTTTTACTTGAATGAACATGGAAATAAAACAATGCTTGGGAACTGAATGGTGACACATACCTAGTAACACTGGGCACAGAAGAGGAATCTTAGTCATTGTACAATGCTGTGTCACAGCGGGTAGGGATGGACGCGAGACGAAAGATATGCGTCTCGCGTCTCGCAAAATAGCCTAAAAGCTTGTCTCGTCTCGCAAAAATCCCTATATCGTAATGTTAAAAATGTCTGTCTCGTCTCGCAAAAAAGCTGTAAATCTCTGTCTCGTCTCGCAAAAAAGTCGTCTCGCGTCCATCCCTAACAGCGGGACATTTAGACTCATTGTTAAAAGCAACACTGGTCACAGAAAGGGAATCTCAGCCGCTGTGTTAGGGTTGACTTCAAAAAAGCTAGGACAAGTAATAACTAAATGTGGATAATGAATCTAAATACTTAAAAAGTAATTTGAAAGTACTTTTAAGAATTATTCAATTAATAATAGTTCATTAGTGATTTTTTTTTCAAAGTTATGACGCTAATTCTTGCATACATATAAGTTTTTTTTAAAATTTATTGGTAAGAAAAATATATTATGAATTTAAAGCACTAACTCTTCATTTTAGTTTTATAAAATGCTACATTTTCTGCTTTAGAACAAGAGATATTCTACTCATTAATGTGTGCCCTTATAAAATTAATAACTTGTATTTGATAATTAGTAATTTAAATATAATAATTTATTTAAATTTCAACTTGCGTGTTCTTTTACTAAGCAGCGAATTTATTATGTTGACATAACATTCAAGTATTACCAGAGTCCATTCTAGGATCAAAGTAGGACCGGGTGCTTCAAGCTCTAAAAAGGAATACCAATTCTATACATAATTTCTAGAGCACTTTATTAAAAAATTGATTATGTACTCATAGGCTGGTGTTGACTCTAGAAAAAAAAAAAAAAATCCCCGGGCGGATGGATTAAAAAAAAGGCCATTTTGAGTTCCACAATAATGTTACAGGTAGACCAGTTAGATAACATGTATAGAAACTGGTAGTAACATGTATAGAAACTGGTTAGTAACTATCTCAAAATGACTAGGATTTATCCCCAAAGCTTTAAAGTGTAGGATTGTAATGTGTGTTCTGACTTACTTTGCATAGTTAGCTTTTTTTTTTTTCTAGAATACCAATTTTTTTTTTCTCTTTTGAAGAAGATTTCCTGTAAAATTAAGCAAAGTAGAAAAATGTGATTGTAGACATTATTTTGCCCTTAAGGGGACGGTGGACATTAAAAAGATTTTTTTATTTATTTAATAAAATAGGATTATAAAATTTTGTATTTTAATATATTAAACTAAAAGCAATATAAATAACTGAAAAAAATAAAAAAAATATTGGTAATTAATTAAAAATTAATTAATTTTTTAATTTCGAAAAAAACGCCCCATGCGTTCTAATTTTAACTTTTTTTACTAATTTTGTAGCATAGTAGAATAAAAATACGTTTAAAAAGAGTCTGTGTATTAGTTTTTGAATCGACCGAGTAGTTAATTTTTTAGAAATATTTTCATGAATATATACCAAATTATCCCGAAAATTTTCAGTTTTCGTAAATAAAAGTGAAATTTCATAATCGAAATTTTGACCCTATTTAAAAAGGATACACAGATTTATTGTAATATATGAGAAGAATGTAGTAAATGTTGTACAATTCCGACCAAAATTAAGACGCATGGAGCATTTCGAACGCAAGAAAATCGCAAAAACTTGATTTGGAGAAAATCCAATTTAAAGTGTTATTTTCCACTTACCTTTAATACCGTCTCTTATGAATAATTTTATTTATGATTTTACCTTAACAAAACATATTTTTAAAATAATTTCATTTAAATATTAGCTTATTTTGTAAAACGTTCAATAAATGTTGTCACGTGTTTATTTACGCGTTCAATTGCATTTTTGTGGACATTCAACTGTCCCTTTAATTTTTTCAAACCCTAATATCTTTTTAAAAAATTGTCGTAGACATATGCGGATTTTTCTCCATGGTTCAGCTTTAACTGTAGAATATTAGTATGTAAAAAAGAAAAAACACATTTTTTGGTCCAATTTTGATGATTTGGGGGTTCACCGTCCCCTTAATACGCCATAAATAAAACATGTTATTATTAATTAAATCTGTACAAAACTAGAAAATTTTCATTAAAAAAAAGAAGAGGCTTTAATCAAGGTTCGCAAGTTTTTGACAATTGATGATTTTATCCGGTTTTAACCATAGTTTTTGACAATAAGTGTCAAAAACCTAAAATTCTGTCCAAAAATAGGATAAAACTATTCTTTGCAATAAAATTGCCTTCACAAATTTCATAATTTTTTACTTTAGGCACTTGAGTAAACTTTTGGACAATTTTATGCTTTACAAACTACATATTTTGTTCAAAGCATCAAGCATGATTTTGACTCAACAAGCTGCTAAAAATATAAAATGATAGTAATAATAAGCTACTACTGTAAATATGCAATACATACATACATATATATATATACAGGGACTGATAACTGAAAAGGCTAGGGAAGCTTGAGCTTCCCCTCACAATTTGAAAGGGGCCCCGAAAAGGACTGAAAAACTGCGATAAAAATTCAAAATTTATTTTTTATATGATCTTTTAAGTTATTGTAAACATTTTTAATGAAGAGAAGTTGTGCTTTTCAGAAGTCTTGATACTTCATGTCGCAACATTTATAAATTAGCTGTTTGCGATGTCATTGCCTGGGACATCTGCTGCAGTTGAGAGTTGTTTTTCTATTATGGGGAACATTTGGCCGGCAGAAAGGGGTAGACTTTTAATATGTAATGTTAAATATCTTCTAACTGTCAAAATTAATTCTCCATTTCTGTGTTGTGATTTTTATGGTGTCATCCAAACAAACAAAGAATTCCCGAAAAAAGAAGTCTAAAAAAAAAAAAACAGGACTAACTTAATAATAAAGGTTAATGTTCCAGTAAGGTAATGTTTTTAGTTATTTGTTAATGTTTAAAGTAATTTCAAAAATTCTGTAAAATCTCAACAATGAACTAAACTGTTATGAAGATTAATGAATAAAATATTTTATCAAAGGAAAATTTCAAATTAATGAATAAGATGCTTTTATCAAAGGAAATCATTAGAACTAATTAAATCAATAAAATTTATTTTTTATGAATAAAATATTTTTATGAACGAAAATCATTAAAACTTTACTTTTCCCAAACAAAAAGGGGATGGGGGGCCCAATGAGACTGAGCTTCCCCTGACTTCAGAGGTTAATCGGGCCCTGTATATATATATATACTAGCTGAAGTACCCGTTCTTCGCACGGGAATGAATGGACTTTTTGATCTTAATATTTGTTGTGATTACTATTTATTGTAATAAAGAGATATAGCAAAATGGATATCGCGTTATATTGTGTTCAATAATCATGCATACTGAATTTCAAGGCAATCGTTTTTACGGTGCAGAAGGCGATGCGGCGTAGCACAATCTAGTGGCGAGATTTAGCAAAACGGATACGGCAAAAATATTCTTCGCATTCAGATATCGATGTATACGAATTTTCATGACGATCGGCTGAATAGTCTTGAAGTTCATGTGTTGACGCGACATCTAGTGTCAAGTTATAGGAAAATGGATCGTGCCAAACTCTTCCCCGTGTTCAAATATCTATGTATACCTATTTTCATAGCGATCATTCGCACAGTCAAGAAGTGATACACTGCAGGGCCATCTAGTGGTTAATTAAAGTAATGATTTGCTACAGCGCCGTCATGTGGCGAGTTATAGCAAAATGGATAACGCCAAAATATTCTCATTGTTCAAATAGCTATGTATACTGATTTTCATAGCCACCGTTTGAATGGTCAAAAATTTGGCCTGCTGCAGCGTCATCTAGTGGCGAGTTAAAATAATAATGCATTGCAGTGCCATCTAGTGGTGAGTAACATCAAAAGTAACGCAGTTAGAATATATTCTTCGTTCTCAAATGTGTAATTATAAAAAATTTTATGCCGATCGGTCGAACGGTATAGAAGTTGATGCGTTGCAGCGCTATTTAGCGGTAAGTTACAGCAAATGGATAGTGAAAAATATTCTCCGTGTTCTAATATTCGCGTGTACCAAATTTCATCGAAATTGGTTGGACGATATTCGCATACCAAACGGCTAAACGGAATAGAATTCGACGTTCTGCTGCGCCACCTAGTGAAAAGTTAGAGGAAAACGGATAGCATAAAAACCTTCTCCATGATAAAAGACTTAGGTGAACCAAATTACATGGTGATCGGTGAAACGGTGCTGGAGTTTTTCAACCTCCTACACACATATCAACATTCATTTTTATCTATAACCAGTCTTATTATACGTATATACCAGTCTCAAGTAAAATCCAGTTTCAAATCTAAGCCTCGCCAAAGTGCCAGCATACGCCATTTTGCAAGAGTTTTTTCAGGGAATCATTCGAAGCATTGACTTAGCAGCAATCAAAATGAGAAATGGTTCGACCGCCAGGCATTTATTTGAAAAGTGGAATCCCTTAATACAGTCGCATTTTTTAAATTATCAACTATAACATGTTTTATTCATCGTTACCTCGATGTACTAAATGCAAAGATTTCAATTTTCTGAAATTTGGCGGATTTCCCCCAAGTTAAATCAATGTACTCAATTGGCGAGAATTCTGAAGCTACATCGCTTGAAATGCCCTAATAACTGCATTATTTCTGCACGGATAGTTAAAATTTAATGCTGTATTCTAAGAAAACCTATACACTTGTTTTCAAAAATGCTATTCCCTTAAGCTCTCAGTAAATTGCGCAAAAAAGCCTAAAACTGTGCAAACCGCTAGAACTCACTCTCTAAAAATCGGCCTATCAGCCATTTTTTTTCGCCAAACTAAAAAAATTACATATTAGTCTCGGATATCAGCGATCCTCATTGTTTTGCGTATAAAACATTTCATTCCTGCTCTCATTTCTTATGCGCACACGATATTATAATTAAAAAAATAACCTAAAAAATAAACTAAAAAAATCATTATTATTCTTTTATTTTTACTTTAAGAATTTAAAACATTCTATTCGGCAAAATCGCCACACATGGCAACCAAGATGCTTATTTCACACACTTTTTTCACTACAGGGGTTAATATTACGTAAAGCTTTCTGCATGGAGGACATAAAAAATCTCTTAAATTCTGGGAACGGAAATTAAGAGAACCATTCAGGAGGAAAACGTTTTTAAGTGGAGTTTCAAAGTTTCAAAGTGGACTATCATTTATTCTATATTATTTTACATATCTGTGTAAAATTTCAGGCTGACAGGTCCATTTTTGTGGAATTGTATACTACCCAAATCAACAAATTGACAAACAGAATTTCATTTTTATTTATAAGATAACCTACGCTTGTTTTTAAAAATAACCTCTCATTAAATTGCGCCAAGCGCTAGAATCATAGAAAATCTGACACACTTTCAGATTTTTAAATACGCACTAAAGTGCTATATATAAAAAGAGTTATAATCCATGGGTCTTCCCTATTTTCGTTCCTTCTTTCATTAAGTTGGAAAGTGTATCATTATTCATGAGTGTGATTAAAAAAAAAATTAAAATTGATATTTCTAACACCCTTTTTTCTGGATGTAATACATTAGATGCAGAAAAGCTGCTCAGAAAAATGCACAATTCCAACTGAATGAAAATTTCAAAAACTTATACGCAGGTGTATTCATAACACAAATAGCAGACGATTCAATTATGATAAATAGCGCCAAGCGTTGGAATCCTCCTCAAAATCGCGAGAATGCTGAAGATAGATCGCTTGAAATCCCTTAATAACTGCATTATTTTCGCACGGATCATTAAAATTTAACGCTGTATTCTAATAAAACCTTTGCACTTGTTTTCAAAAATCCGTTTCCTTAAGCTCTCAGTAAATTGTGCCAAGCCGAAAACTGTGCAAACCGCTAGAACTCACTTTCTCGGCATTTGAGCCATTTTATTTTTTCGCCAAACTAAAAAATTTTAACATATTAGCCTCGGAAATCTTCAATTCTTATTGTTTTGCGTATAAAATATTTCATTCCTGCTCCGATTTCCCATGCACATGATATTATATTTTAAAAAAATATAACCTTACGAATATAAACTAACAAAAAAATTCATTATTATTCTTTTATTTTTACTTTGAGAATTTAAAACATCTTATTCGGCAAAATCGCCACACATGGCAACAACGATCCTTATTTCACACTTTTTTCACTAAAGGGGTTACAATTACGGAAAGCTTTTTGCGTGGAGAACATAAAAAATCTCTTAAATTCCGGGAACGGGTGGACTTTCAAAGTTTTAAAGTGGACTATGATTTATTCTATATTATTTTACATATCTGTGCAAAATTTCAGGCTGATAGGTCCATTTTTGTGGATTTGTATACAACTCAAATCCACAAACAAACAAACAAACAAACAAACAAATAAACAAACAAACAAACAAACAAACAGAATTTCATTTTTATTTATAAGATATATATATATATGTAATGTATAAAAAGGTAATTTGGGTTTTACTAGCTTGGGTAGTGTTCAAGCGGGTACTTTCACTGTAAGATTTGCTTCCTGTCATACTTGCCACGCGCGCTCTGGAGCTATGTTTTATTTATTTTGTTATTTGTCAGACATCAGGCCGTCAATTCTGAGCTCTTTAGATGTACAAGTGTCCCCACGCCCTTGTAGCCCCGGATGCGGGTCATGTTGGTAAATGTGTGTGGTTCGATCAGAGATGGGAGAGAGGCGGAGTTATGTCTTCGCAAACCACGTGGGGTGGTGAGCGTAAATACTCCCGCACATCGAAAATCGAGGGACTTCTGCCACTAGAACTGCTTAATGAGTCCACGCTGATTCTTGTACCCGCCTCCCCTCCCCTCTTCTCATTCTAAATTGTAACGTAAATGTAATGCTCAATAAACCATATTACCTGCCTTAACTCTGAAACTTTACTTGAAATATCTGACGTCTCATATATATATATATATATATATATATATATATATATATATATATATATATATATATATATATATATATATATATATATATATATATATATATAAATTGTAATCCATTGGTTATGGCTCCTGACGATAGTGCCAGTGGTTATAATTTCCGTTCCATTCTATTATCACATTTTCTATTGTACTTTATTTAGCTCAGCTTCTTTTTTTCCACTTGTGGTTTGTAATTCTTGCATCTGCAGTTATATTTTTTCATGCAAGGTATGTCATATTTGCAGTATATATTGTGTTACATTTATTAGTTATATATATATGATACGTCAGATATTCCAGTAAAGTTCCAGTGTTAAGGCAGGTAAGACGGTTTATTGAACATTATGTTACAATATAGAGTGAGAAGAGGGGAGGAGAGACGGGCACAAAAGTCTGCGTTGATTAATTAAGCAGTTCTGGTGGTAGAAGTCTCTCGATTTTCGATGTGCAGGCGTATTTACGCTTACTACACCACGTGGTTTGCTAAGACATAACTCCGCCTCTCCCTTATCTCTAATCGAATTACATACATTTATTAACATGACCTGCATCCGGGGTTACAAAGGCGTGGGAACACGCGTGCATTGGAAAGAACACATAATCGAGGACCTAGTATCTGGCAATTAACTAAAGAAATAAAACATAGCTTCAGAGCGCACGTGGCAAGTATGACAGGAAAGCAAAACTTACAGTGAAAGTACCCGCTTGAATAATACCCAAATAATAAAACCCAAAGTACCTTTTTATACATTACACACATACACACACACTATTATATATGTGTATGTGTGTGTGTGTGTGTGTGTGTGTGTGTGTGTATGTATGTATGTATACATATATAACTAATATTTTTTCCACTTGTGGTTTGTAATTCTTGCATCTGTTGTTATATTTTTTCATGCGAGGTATGTCATATTTTCAGTATATATTGTGTTTTACTTATTAATTATATATATACTAGCTGACCCGGCAAACGTTGTTTTGCCATATAAATTATTCCTAGGATTATTTTAGTAGAAAGAAATGACTAAGTTCTTGTAAGTTTGTGAGGATGCGGTATATAAGGCATGGAGCGCTGTGAACGATGCTGGAATATAAAAATAACACAATACCAAACATATATTTTTAATTCATTGTAATTTATTCTTTAAATTTATATATATCGCTAATTACAATAATTTTACTAAAAAATAATATCAATCCCTTAACGCAATAGAGTATACAATATTTTTTGTTATCCCATCTTTAGATAACACAAACAAACTGGATGCCCACTGTATGGTTTGCCCACTCGAGAGCATGCCACTTATAACTAACTGTCCGTGTGAAAAACATGGCGTGCTCAAATCTAATCCACAAACAGACATAGTTTGGCCTTGAGACTTATTGATAGTCATTCCATAAAAAATTTTGCCCCCCCCCTCCCCCAAAAAGGATGAAAATCTGTAACACTTTCAGATTTTAAATACGCACTATAGTGCTATATATTAAAATCGTATCATAATTTATGCGTCGTCCCTATTTTTCGTCCTTATTCCATTAAGTTGGAAAGTGTTATCATTATTCATGACTGTGCTGTATTTTTCTTCCTTATTTTATAAAACCCATCTTTGGAATCGAAATCTATCTTAAAATCGCCTACTAAAACTATTTTACAATCTTCGCCAAGTATATCACAACTATATACTTCACCGTTTTATATACTGTTTCCTACTTTAACGCTTCGACTCTCGCCAAGGAGGCGACGATTAAACATATGCAGTTACCATGACGATTTTTTGCATTTCTGTAGAAATCGTAATTTAGAATTAAAATAGCGATTTGGAACAACATGTAAGTACAGCATGCCGTTACATTTTTATTTATTTTGGATTACTAATTAATGTAGTTTTAATAATAAAATGTCTTCAAATTCCTTAACTGGCGCGTTTATCGGTAGTTTGTTTACTTTAGTTATCACCTAGTTCTTTTGGGTGCGTTGAAACGGTACTTACGTATTATCCCGGCGGTCACTTCCGCCAAACTACTTTTTCGCAGATTTTAAACACGTTGCCAATCGTATTACAAACCATCAACAATTTCATGTGCCCGGCATTTATCTTGGTGAAAAATTGCTTGTCTTGGCGGACCGCCGGGATAATACGTAAGTACCGTTGAAACTTGTGCATAACTCCCAGAGACCCTGGAGGCATATTCTTCTCTGGATGACTGCAAAGTACGGGGATTTTTTAGGTTGGCGAGAGTGGGGGCGTTAAAATAGGAATCAACTCTTTCTTGTACCGTAAAACACATCTTTGGAATCGAAATCTATCTTAAAATCGCCTACTGAAACTGTTTTACAATCTTCGCCAGGCATATTCTTCCTGTAGGCATATTCCAACTATACCGCAAAGACATTTTAAATGCTGTTTGGAATGGACATCATAATCCACGAGTGTACCGTGTTTTCCTTTCTTGTTCCACAGAGCACTTCTTCGGAATAGAAATCTATATTAAAATCGCCTAATAAAACTCTTTTACAATATACGCCAGGCGTTTTCTAACTATACGCGAAATATATTTATAATAAATTGTCACGTTTTGGCACCACATTTAGCGATCAATTATCAAAAATTGCAAACCTTGTGCGACTTTCAACATTTTATTAACGCCCCCCCCCTCTCCACATTATCTGGCAAACACATTTGAAAAGTGACTCGACACGCTAATGTCTACACAGAAATCCTGATTGAAATTAATAGCACTCTGGGGCTAAACATTTTGGGGTGGACCGCCCTTATGACTTAGGGGTATGAGTTAAAAACCTATTCTCAGACCTAATGAATATACATAGAAAATTTCATTAAAATTGGTCGAGTGGTTTCGGAGGAGTTAGGTGACTAACACTGTGACAGGAGAATTTTATATATTATATATATATATATATATATGTGTGTGTGTGTGTGTTAAAACCAAAGTGTCATATAAAAATTTACTGTGCTTGTTCTGAATAAATGCAGGTCCTGATTATCGGCCGAATACTTTCGGCCCGTGCCCTCGGCACACATGCAGAAACAGGCCGAAAAATTGATCTTAGAGCTATGCATAGGGGCACAAAAATTGAGCCAGCTATATGCAGGGGCACAAATTTTAAAAAATGCCCTGGGCGCAAAAATACTGTAGTCGGGCCCTGAATAAATGAATTTATTAGCATAATAAAATGAAAAGTATTAGAAAATTTTAAGTATATTGATAATAACCAATCATCATTTTGATTCCAAATTATAATTAATTTACTTACCAGATAATATTTATATTGTAATAAGTGGTTTAAACACAATAGTATTAGTAACTGATTATATTTATACAAATAAACAAATATTTAGATTCATCCAAAATGTTTAGGGAACTTATGATTCAGTCACTGAATACTGACTCAGCTTTAGCAAAGTTCCTCCTTAAAAAATTGTGACATAAAGGAATTCAAATTATTACTTATATTTATAAATTTCAAACAAGCTGATCTAAGGAAGAAAAAGTATATAAGAAATACTTTCAAAAATACATTTATATACTATTTCCAATATTTAATCTTAGCGTGACAAATAATTTTAATGGGGGCATGCAATTTTAATTTAATTACATTAATTATAAAATAGAATGTATTAAGTTTAATTGAATAGGTTTTGTAATTTGATATTTGAAATAAAATGTGACTAATGACTAATAAAAATAACATTAATAGGTTTTTGACAGTTTTCGACACTTTTTGACATGTCATGTCAATAGCCAGTTTTAGACGACAAAAATCCAACCCTTGCATTAATACAATTAATTTATGACATGAATTTTGCCCTTATTTTTACACACATATTTATTATTTAGAAGAATGCATAGTACATTTATTGAAGAAGGTTTTACAAATTTATAGCCAGAAGGGGAGGCGGGGACTATTACTTCTCGTTCCTCAATTTTATCACACTATCATTGGCAACAAGTTTTTATACCAGGGCACATTCATATTCGATATTGCACCTTTATTGGTACACACTTCTAAACAAAAAAGGACTTTCAGTGTTTGTGGATTAGGGTACAAGTGTTTAATGTGATAAAAATAAAAATTAATGTTCTTGCAATACAGGATGTATAAAAATTATAAAAATTAATAAAATAAATCAATTTTATTTAAATTCTTTTGTTTGCAATAATTATTGAACGCAGAGGCGTAGCGAGTGAATCATGATTGGGAGGGGAGAGCTGTAAAATATGCAAACTCAAAATTTGGAAATTTTTGAAAAGTAACCAAAAGCCAATTCGTTTTTTTCCATCATTTTCTTAAAGTTATAACCCTTTCAGTGTCTTTTTATAGAGCGCTAAAATAAATATTTAAATAACCGAAATAAAATATAGTAAACTCTGCACTGAACCATGTTTAATGGTTGCCAATTACATGTTTCTATCCAAACTTTCTGTCCTGATAATAACCATATCGTAGCCTGGCGGATTGAAACAAAACCATCATCAATTTAATAAATCAGAAAATCTATATTATATCAATTCAAACACATTTTATAGAATAAAAATTCAATAAATGTTACAGTTGCGGGCTCGATACCGGCGTACCACTAAAGACCACCGTGTACATGCGGTGTACGTGCACGTTAAATCCGTGATTCCGGAAGTCCTCTCGGCGGTCGCCAGCAGTTTCCGAGGGGTGCCAAAATTCAGAAGTCCCCCCACCTTCTGATGAGGTTCCAAATTGTGGCGGGAAATTCAGGGAAGGACATGTAGCTCTAAGCGACACATTCAGTGACGCGAGCTGTCCTCTCATGGCAAATAAATAAATAAATGTTACAGAAAATGCAAGTAATAATAATTAAACTAGCAAAATGGCTCCATAATTTGCTTAAATTAGGTGTAACATAAATTAAAAAAAATACAGTTTACATCTACATAATTATCGATCTGTCTCAATGATCTGGTTATTTAAATATATAGATCAACTTTTTTGCCTTTTATACAGAATTATACATAACTATATTTAAAAATAATTTTCTCAGTAATCTTTTATATAGTACATGAAATGAAAACATCCTTTTAATGTGCAAAATTAAATTTTCACAAGTAAACTACAGCCAGATTAAATATGTAGAGCTGCGGAAAATAAATGTCCCACTTGTACTTTATTCAGCCGTCGTTCGCCGTACAGCAAAGTTGCAGATACCAATCGTTTACGATTGACGTGCACTTTAATTTGCTACACATAAAAATTGCCATAAAGGGCCGTCTCCATATTAAAATTAGCACCAACATTTTTTTCCAATAGCAACCCATAGATTTCACTTCATATTTCAAAAATTTAGTTCATTTTAACCCCGGATACCCATTTTCAATAAATTTGAACTGAAAATGAGTGAGTTATGAGCACCCAAAATCCCCCTTCCCCTATATGTTAAAATATTTTTTCATACTCTAATTCATATCTCGTAAAATATTGATAATAAGAAGCTGACCTTTATTCGTACTATTAGAACTAAACGACCCAAACATAATTTACAATTATTATAAATTTTAATAAAATATTAATATGAATTATTAAATTAATATTTAAAAAAATTATGAATAGAAACCTAGCCAAATTTTGATGGAAATAGATGCAGAAAACAATATTACATGGCTGTGCAAATTTTCAAAATTTATGGTCAGTAGTTTAATTTATATGAATTAAAATGTGTTATTTTCATGAGTTAAGGCGTCTTCTCACTTTAGGCACCTCGAAAATAGGCTATTTTCGCGATTTTTTTTTTCGAGGATTTTTGCAAACAATTATGGGATAAAATGGATCCTATATAATAAACACATCTTTCAAGTACAAGAAAAAAAAATATTTTTTTGAACAATTGTTATAATAAAACAGTAGCATCGAAAAACCCGTGTAGAAATGTAATGTTCGTGGCTTGTTGATGGTATCTCCGAGACAGGTCATCTGAAACAAAAAAATAAAACAGTTTTAGATTCAGTATGTCAGTGGCTATAGCGCATATCATCAGATTTTTGATATTCGCGAAAATAACAAAATGGCGCACGTTTTTCGAAAAAGTTAAAAAAAAAAAAACGCGTTTTTTTGCAGTTTTTTGTAAAAAAAAATACTTCAAATCAAAATTTCA
Organism: Cheiracanthium punctorium; assembly: GCA_038373885.1. Classification (NCBI taxonomy): domain Eukaryota; kingdom Metazoa; phylum Arthropoda; class Arachnida; order Araneae; family Cheiracanthiidae; genus Cheiracanthium; species Cheiracanthium punctorium. The sequence continues at coordinate 63,149 of JAWZYV010015125.1, read as the reverse complement.
AAAATCTGATGATATGCGCTATAGCCATAACTATGAAGAATATGTCATTCAAATTTCATGACAATCGGCCGGATAGTTTCCGAAATTTCATCAACAAGGCACTGAAAAACCTTGTTTTGAGATAAACGCGTTTAAAGTTTTGGTTGCAGAAAAATCATGAAAAAACCTTACCTCGGGTTAATCAGCGATGCCTGCTCCATACAATGGACCTTCCGATTCTTCGTAGAAGTTGTGCTCGTCCAAAATAGCTTCCCTTCGTCTCGACCTAGTCTCTTTTGAAGCGTTAGAGCTGCGGCGGTTCCCTACGCGTACGCGATCACTGTCGCGTTTCTCGGCGTATTGAGCGGCGATAGGGCCAAGTTTGACACCCATCACCTCCAAAATTTTTAAAACAGGTTGTAGCCCTTCGTTATAAAAGCATGCTGCTGTTTGACAAGCAATTTCCACGGTTTTTCTTCCCGTAAAAACGTGTTTCGGTGCCATTGCACAGACACAGCTGTTGAAACACTCGTTGGTATTTTGGGTATTTCCTCCGATCTTTATGAAATTTTGATATAACATTTTTGATGATATGTACTTCCAAAATTTAAAAAAAAATTCGATTTTTTTTTTTAATTTTCAAAGTGATAAGACGCCTTAAGGGACCATATATAAATTTATTTAGTGACAATTTTTTGAAAATTGCGTAAGGTAAACGTAAACTAGATTTCTTTTGTCCAAAAACACAGTAAAAGATAGCGGTATTTAAAAAAATGAAATTTTGAAGCAAATAAATTAAGAGTTTTTTACAGTTTTATGGTGATTCTATAAAGCGTCTATTATTGCGTCCACTACCCTATCCCCCAAATAAAATATTTTCCATGTATAAAATTAGATGCAGTAGATGTATGCCTTCCAATACAACGATCTATTTCTGAAAAACTAACATCCTTAACATTCCAGGCACGAATTTGACCTTTTTTAATATTGGAAACATCAGGTCTTTGGACTTCCCCATACTTTATCAAACATTCAAAATCACGTTTTTCTGTCTAAATTTTCATCTGATTATAAATTAAAATACCGCCAACAGTGTTATAAGAATATTACACATTGCAGACGATAATATTAAATGAAGGAAGCGACATAACAAACACAATGATAATATTGGGTCGGCAAAAAAGAAATTGCGTTTTTTACATGCAATTCAAACAAATAAATTTACAGTCATGAAATCATTCTTCGAGTTCGACCGTAGATGAGTAACATTCCTGCTGGCCTCTCACTCCTGGTAACATTTATCCTGTCTAAGTGAACCTTCAAGAGTAATACTCAATAACAATTTCAAAATTAGAAAGATTTTCAAAATAGTAAGCATTCGTTTTGCATTTTTTCCTTTAAATCATGTGTTCGAACCAAGGAAGTAATGGACTTACGGATCATTTGGACCACTGACTAAATATTCTACTTTCTACCCCTGATATTCCCAGCACAAAGAACTTTTAAGAATAGAAACAATGTTTCCCTTGAAAATAATATTTCTTTCTTTTAACTCTCGCAAGCGAAATGAATGAAAGGCGAAAAGTTCGGAACATACAAATAGAGTTTCTCAATGTGTAGAGAGTCTCTTAAAATTGCGCAAAAAAAGAATGTGCAATATCTCCAGAAATTATCGCAGAAAATTGGTAAAAATTTATATTTAGGGTAATTTGAAGGTTTTTTTTCAGTGTCAAAACAGAGTTAAAGTCAAAATACAGTGTTGCCATTGAGAAAAACGAAGTTGATGCAGAATTAAATATGAAGATGGCCCCTTATGCAAATTAAATTAATAGCAAATTAAAGTATACGTTATTTGCAATCGAATGGTATGTATAACTTTGCAGTCGAACGAATAATGGCCAAATAAAGAGCAAGTGGGACATTTTTTCCCCCCAACTGTACATTAAAATAATTAATTCAATAAAAAATGTAAATACAAAATTTACAAAAAGTGAAGTTCAAATTAGTGAAGTATAAATTTACGTAGGAGGGCAGTAAATGTGGTTCTGTTTTAAAATTGTTTTTCATGAGTTTAACACCAAACTCTCACTTCCTTTTTCTAACCGATTTTTTAACACTGATTTTAGTTCTTAAATTCTACCAAATTTTAAGTTTTTGGATTTTACACAGAATCATACATAAATATTTTAAAATATAATTCCAGAGTAATATTTTATATAGTATATCAAATGAAAACATCCTCCTTTTAATATAAAATTAAATTTTCACAAGTAAACTACAGTCAAATTAAATATGTACATTAAAATAATTAATTCAATAAAAATGTATGTAAATACAAAATTTACAAAATGTGAAGTTTTATAAATTTTTGTAGGACAGCAGTAAATGTGTCTCTGTTTTAAAACTCTGATTTGATTTTAGATTTTTCTACATAACATTGTGATATAGACTTTAAATAGTGGTAGACATTGTGATATAGACAAGCAAATTTATTTATTTATTTATTTATTTTTTTTTTTGCATTTTTTACAGAATTACTCATAAATATATTTAAACATAACTTCACAGTAATCTTTCGTATAGTACATGAAATGAAAACATTCTTGGGATGCAAAATTAAATTTTCACAAGTAAACTACAATCAAATTAAAGATGTAGAGTTAAACAAAAAACTTATTCAATAAAAATGTATGTAAATACAAAACTTTTAAAAGAAATGAAGATTTTAATATTTCTAGAATAGCAGTAAATGTGGCTTGTATTATAAAATTATTTTTCATAAGTTTAAAAGTGATCTTAAACTTACACTTCCGTAATACTACAGATTTTTCAACATTGATTTTAGATTTTACAGCCTACCAAACTTTAATTTTTTGCATTTTGTACAAAATTATACATGAATATTCTAAAATATAATTTTCAGCTGATGTTAATTTTCTTAAGTTGGCAGGTATGATAACATGAAACATCCTTATAAAGCAAAATTAAATTTTTACAAGCAAACTACAAAAAAAAAATTATATGTAGGTTAAAAGAGAACACTATTTCCATGAAAAACAAATGCTAACACAAAATTTATAAAAAAAGTGAAGTTTTAAAAATTTCAAGAACAGCCGTAAATGTGTCTGTGTTTAAAAATTGTTATATATTAATAATGATGAATTATTAGATCAACTTAAGATTTAAAAAAAACTTTATTAAAACATTTTCATAATGTAATTTAAAGTCTATGTCACAAAGCATGTCGGATCAGAAAGATACGTTATGGGACATTCATTCTGCATAACACGCTTTATGTACTGTGATTCGGACAGCTATATTTCTGCATCTTCTCTACCCATTTCCTTAAAAAAATTATTTAATAGTGTGTTTTTAATCTATTGTTTCAGTACCGGAAAATGTCTGATAAAATCCCGTGATAAAAAGAAAAATCATTTAAATTTTCTTGTACCTTGAAAAAAAAAAAAAAAAAAAATCTCGCACCGAATTTCGAAAATGACCCTAAAATGATTCTGGCGTCAAGTTCTCTAACATTCTGGTAATATTCTCAATTCCTCATCCCTGATTGCTTCCCGATTGCCCAAACGCAACGATTGGCACAGAGGGAGAAGGGTACACACGCTTCTTTTCAGAGTCTGGTTGAGAGACGTAGGTTAAAAAGCGTGACCATTATTTTTAAAAGTGAATGAACTCTTTAGGAAGTGGTTTGTAATCTGATTTATTTCTTTTTATTTGTGTGTGATTAAGACAAACCTGCGCGAGGGGTATCTGCCTAAGATGACGGATGTCTTGGTAGGAGGACTTTCTAAGGGGTTCTAAGGCGTATTCACGTCACATCTGAAGAAAACCTACCAAAACTCCTGACCGTTAGACCTAAGACCACCCGATGGGACCCGAACCTTGGACCTTCACACTTCGGCCGTCTACCATTTTCAGTGATTTATTTATTGACATCATCTATATAAATCAAATTAGACTTTTGTCTGTACATTTCTTGGAATTCAAAAATTTTGCGATTTCTATCCGTTTCAAGCACCTGGGAATCCGGTGCGAGACTAAGAAAAAAGTTTGTCTGTCTGTCGTTCTGTCATTCTGTCCGTGACGCTTTTTTGTTATAGCATCACGTAAAGACGACTGAAGCGAATAATATGAAATTGGGTGACATGATAGGTGGTCAATCAACTTAAAACTTAGGCGTCGAATTAAAAAAAAAAATCTTGATTGGATTTTAAGATTTTGCGAAAATCCTTTCAAACTGCGTAAATTTGTGTTCGAGCATTACGTATAAACGACTGAAGCAATTGAAATGAAATTTGGTATCATGATTGATGGTCACTCAACTTAAAACATTTGCGTCAAACTTTAAAAAAATCTTGATTAGAGTTTGAGATTTTGCGAAAATCGTTTCAAGCTGCGTAAATTTGTGTTCGCACATCACGTAATAACTGCAAAGGTGAAAAAAAATGATATTTGGTGAAATGATAGGTGGTCACTCACCTTAAACTATAAGCAACTAATTAAAAAAATCGATCAGATTTCGAGATTTTGCGAAAATCGTTTAAACTGAGTGAATTTTGTTCACGCATTACGTAATAACGACTAAATCGAATGATATGAAATTTGGTCACATGATAGATGGTTGCTCAACATAAACTATAGGTGTCCAAATTTTTAAACATTTTTATTAGATTTCGAGATTTTGTGAAAATTCTCTCAAAATACGTTTATATTATTTCTTCAAGCACCACGTAGTAACGACTAATACGAATGATACGAAATTTGGTGATATCATAGGTAGTGTTTAATCTTAATTTATAGGCGTTGAATTTTTAAAATATTTTGATTACCTTTTGAGATTTTGTAAAAATCGTTTTAAAATGCTGAAATTTTGTTCCAGCACCACGAAATACTGCAGGGAATTCACGACTGCAGGGAATGAAACGAAATTGGGTGACATGGTAGGTTGTCACTCAACTTAAATTCTAGGCTTCCAATTTTTCAAAAATATTGATTAGATTTTGAGATTTTGCGAAAATTATTTCAATTTGCGTAAATATTCGCTTGCGCCTCACATAATTACGACTAAAGCGAATGAAATGATATTACTTAGTTACTCTCTAACCTGTAATATTTTAACAATACATAAAAATTATAACTTTGCCTTCTTTACTTTGGCAACATACTACATGCATCCTGTGTACTCCTACGATGCTGACGAAAGTTCTCGCTTTTTGGAAATTTGCATTCAGTACTAACCCGTCAACGGCGAGTACTTCAGCTAGTTTTTAATACAGTTAGTGGCTATTGCAACATTAGTTAAAGTAAGTCTGACTCCAGTAATTACTGATGAGTATAAGTTATTAGATATAGTAAGTAAACAATTATTAATATATTCATATGCAGTGGCGTAGCCAGAAATTTTTCATGGAGGGGGGTACGACTACTTCAACTCATATATATGTATAGGTGTGGGATACGAGGGAGCGAAGAATATACATTTTGTATGGCAAAAAATTCCTCGTGGGGGGTGACCTCCTAACCTCCCCCCATTGGCTACGCCACTGTTCATATGTATAAATAATAAATACATTATTTTATAATAACAGTCGTTCAGTTACAATGTAAATACATACATACATAAATACATTTTAACAATTGTTCATTTCAATTACCAAAATCAAAAAACGAGAACAGACCGCACTATTAATAAATAGGCAGTGCAACTCCTTGTCTAAGTACTTTTCCCCACGAACCCACCTTCTATGCATTTCTCCCTGCGAGCGCGTGTTTTCCCCTATCAAACTGTTGGGTAGAAAAATCCAAGTTTTAGTATAGGGGATTCCATCTGCCCCTACCCGCACGTACAGCCCTGTGAAGAACACTGTAAGATTGGATCCTCAGCACTTGGTGTTTTGAAGGCATTTTTTAAGGTTTAACAAATGAAGATTCTGGTGCAGAAACTGATGAGGGGTTAGAATTGAGGGAGAAAAATTTAAATTCCTGGCACAACAGAAATGTGCTATTGACCAGTAAGTTAGGGTGTTGTACAATGTTCAAAAGAAGCTCTGATTAGAGCATGCTAATGTTTTAAAACAATCAATATTGACACAAATATTTGCAAATCAATAATTCAAGTGAAAATTTCATTTTTTTGCATCCTATTTTTAAATTTTTAGGTTGCTTATTCTTAAATAAGTGTTGTTTCACAAAATTTACATTTGCATGGTAAAAATGCTCTGCTCTAAATCTATCCCCTGAAATTCGCACAAACCCTTCCCTTGTGCTGTACAGATTTCTGAAAGTCCACTAATTAGTGACTTTTTTTGTGTTAGTTCAATAATTTTTTACAGATTTGATTTTGATTTGTTTGTTTGTTTTGCTTAAATTTATTAGAAAGGCGGTGATCCCATTCACCAAATTCCGTACTTTTGGCTCCAGTGCATTGGAAATCTGTCATATGTTTCTTAGACTCAATAATTTCATTTATCCTTCCATTATTTAAATCAACACACTTACATTTGCAAAGTGACATGAATTTTGGTGACAAAGTGTAAAAGCTTGGTACTGAAGATCTATCTCACCCGTTGTCATGTATTCGCCTGTATTATTATATCTTATCAGCAATTTTTTTTTTTGCTGGCCTGTGTTCTTGCTGATGTACTTTATCACATTAATAATGACCTAATTCAAATTTAGTTGAATGTCCTCACAAATACCTTAACATTTTCTTGTTTCTTTTCAGTCAAAGAGAAGATAAGTGCTTTCGAAAACAACCAAGCAACTGTCCCGAACATCATAGAGGACGAGACCTATTTTCAACAAATTCTCACCTCAACCACTATCTGTCAATTCAGTTGAGGAGACTGACCGCCTATCAAAGACACCTATCAAAAGCACTGTATCACCAGAAAAAATTAACATCGAAACAATCCACTGCCAGAAGTCTGTGGATGGCAACGTGTCATTGTCTAAAACGCCTACCTTCACCGAAAAAGAAAACAGCGTGCATCCTGTCAATGAACCACCTAGCAGAGTCTCACCTAGAGATATTTTCAAGTCCTCCCTCCCTCCTTTAAAGTTGAGTTTGTTGCCATCTGTGAGGAAAGAATCGAATGAACAATGTCATTCAATGTTGCCAAAATAAAGTCCTCCTATCCTTTAACATCACCACTCTCTAAAAGTGCACGGAGTCATTTGACAGAAAGTCAGGCATATGTCGAGTCGAACCAGCCTGTGCTAAACAGCGACAAAACGAAAAGGCGAAGTTTCCTAGAATCTGTTCTGATAAAGCCTCCAGTAAGTGGAGGAAGCCAGACATACATTCCCTCCAGAGGTCTACTTCCTCTGTTGAAATATCTTCTGACCTGAAAAATCACAGAATCCCTGAGTAAAAAAGTTTATACAGTACTCCTAATTTGACCAAGAATGATTTCATTGTTTTCCAAAATGAACAAGAATGAGTCCGATAATGTTGCGGATTCTACAATAAAAAACAGTGGTTCTTATTCTCCTCTGTTTCTGAGAAACACTTTATTGTCTTCCGAAATGAGCAGGAGCGAGTCTGAGAACATGGTTGATTCAGTGAAAAAAATCGGTGGCTCTTATTCTCCTCTGTCTTCCAGAAGGACTTTGTCTAAACTGAACAAGAGTGAATCCGAGAATTTTGCAGATTCTGCGATAAGCATCAGTAGTTCTTATTCTCCCGTGTCTCCCAGAATCTCACCAAAGTCAGAGAGCAGCGTGCTGAAAGTCCCTAATCTTTCTAAAGACAAATCGAGTCAGAGCTTGTCTCCAGTTCCAAGCACAGACCAAGAAGTCGAAGTGAAGCAATATCCAGATGATCTTAACCCTTTTGGAGATGAAGAAGAGGATGATGAAGACTATCCAGATGACCTCAATCCATTTGGGGATGATGATGAAGACTATCCAGATGACCTCAATCCATTTGGGGATGATGATGAAGACTATCCAGGTGACCTCAATCCGTTTGGGGATGATGATAATGAAGACTATCCAGATGACCTCAATCCATTTGGGGATGATGATAATAAAGACTATCCAGATGACCCCAATCCATTTGGGGATGATGATGAAGACTATCCAGATGACCTCAATCCATTTGGGGATGATGATGAAGACTCTCCAGGTGACCTCAATCCATTTGGAGGATGATGATGAAGACTCTCCATATGACCTCAATCCATTTGGGGATGATGATGAAGACTATCCAGGTGACCTCAATCCGTTTGGGGATGATGATGAAGATTATAGAGATGACCTCAATCCATTTGCGGATGATGATAATGAAGACTATCCAGATGACCTCAATCCATTTGGAGATGATGATAAAGACTATCCAGATGACCTCAATCCATTTGGGGATGATGATGAAGACTATCCAGATGACCTCAATCCATCTGGGGATGATGATGAAGATGTTGCTTATGATGCTTTATCCTTCTTTAATATTTAAGCATCCATTGGAGCCCGCTCGGTGACGTAAGTAAATAAACAGTTAGATTCAACATCACAACACTTTATTTTAGAGCGTTCTTCCATCCAAACTCGGGAATCCCCGGGTTACGACCAAAGTTATAGTACAGTACATATCTTTCGGCGACCGGACAGCTCGCGCCATCTATTGAGAGCTTGAAGATATAACACCCCTCCCCTCATAGTTCAAACGACTCACTTTTTTTCTTTTCCGCTCACTTCGTCGAATCGGTTGATGTGGCGGTTTCACAGATGTGTCCACAGTCTCTGAATTCTCAGATACATTTCCAGTTGGAAGAGTTACATCAGCTGCACTTACATTTTCAGGAACATTTTCATTAATATTTTCTGTTACTGTATCACTAGGTAATTGAGATGGATTTGAACCGCAAAAATAGTCATTTTTAATACTTTGTTCAGTAGGAACACAAGTTTCACTTAATTCACTTTCCCTAACTAAATCATAATTATCGTAATAGCTTTCAAAATTTTCTCTCGGAAATAAGGTTGAATAATGGAAATAATGATGAGGCTCGGAAATAATGATGAGTCCAAAAATCCTTTTGCTTCAGACGAAGATGAGCCCAAAATGTCCGAAGACCATTTGAGACCTGGCTGAAGCCTGCAAGACAACAGCATGTCTTTCAACATCTCGTCCCCTTCTGGCTCCCTGAAGGGCACTATCAAGAAACGCGTAGCGCCCAAGCTCCGACAGTCAGAGAGATATTTGCAAAAGACTCTGTGGGCTCGACACCCAAGAAGAATTTCCAGACCTCTTCTCCTAAAGTGAGGAAGAACAAGCCGGCACTCCTTCCCCCTCCTTTGTTTCAAGATCCGGTCGCTAATTTGAAGATGGCAAAGGAAACGGACAACATCAAGCTAAAAATGGCAACTTCTGACGACAACCCGCAAAATAAGGTGTTGAAGAAGAAGAAGAGGCCTGCACCACCTGTTCCTATTCCATCCCGAAGAGATGTAACTCCTTTTTATTATTATTATTATTATTATCTATGTTTTTCAGTTTGAATGGTGGGATCAAATCTGTTCCACCATTAACAAGGGTGTTTGTGATCCAGATGTACCCAGAGCCTATATTTCGCCTGGTAACCCTATTGGCGAGTCATCCAGAGTGGATAAGAATCCCAGGCTGTTAGGCTTATGTTTAAAATTATTCTTTTTTCCACTTTCACATTCGCCAGCCCAGTGTCCGATGCGTTTACACATTTTACAAGTTATTCTTGAGGCATCCTTAATTTTATGAGTCCATGTTTTATGTTTTCATGTTTCGTAATTCTCTTCACTCAGCGTTTCAATTCGCCAAGTTCCAGTCGCCATTTTGAGGATGAATTGTGCAGCCTAGAAACGAACGTTAACAATCCGCCAATAAATAAATTAATCTATCTGGTGTCCATAACCTTTTAGAAATGTTAGCAGAGTTATGGCACAAAAATAGTAAGCGTGGTATTTTAACATAACATTTACTTTATTAAATTAGAACGAAAGAAACAGGCACATCAAATAACAAGGTAACATCAAGAAGGAAAAAAGTATACAAGTAGTAAAAAGAATACGCGCACGAGCACATTTACAGTTAAGTAGATAAATGTTACAGTTAAGTAGATAAATGTATTTTGAGGGATACAGAATTCAGGAGGATAAGGCATTGCACGATAAAAAAAAAATAAAGATTTCAATACTCAACAATTTTCTTAAGCTGTTGAAATTTTTATGATTGTAACCTATTTATAGAAAAATACATAGGATACATATTCTACAGCTTACGAAATACTGTAACAATAGATTAAAACTGTTGTGAACTAATAGTATTTAAATATATGTAGAATTATGTCGCATATTTGGGACACATTTTTCGAACAATTTTCAATAAAAGGGATGAGAGATAAAATGACATAGCCATTAATATATATTTAGGGACCAAAAAAAAAGGGGTTCCTATAATGTGATTATACTGTGCTACTTACAATTTTATAATATAATATTTTTTTCTTTCATTATTAGATTAATTTTCTGATATAAACAAACTTATTTGTACTGTTATTATTAATAATCATTATAGTTTTAAATACAATATGTTATATTTAATTGGCTATACCATCTATTTTATTCAATAATTTTCATCATTATTCTATATATTTTTAATTTAATTAATATACCTGGATACTAATAATGTTAAATAATATTACCCTATTGTTTTTGGCAGCACCTTTATATTCTTTATATTTATACAGTAACATTTATTGTGTTCTACTTATTGATTATATATATATATATATATATATATATATATATACTATATATATACATTATATATATATATATATATATATATTATATATATATATATATATATATATATATTATATATATATATATATATATATATATATATATATATATATATATATATATATATACATATAATCAATAAGTAGAACACAATAAATGTTACTGTATAAATATAAATATAAAGAATATAAAGGTGCTGCAAAAACAATAGGGTAATATTATTTAACATTATTAAGTTCAACTAAAGTTCAACTATATATATATATATATATATATATATATATATATATATATTATATATATATATATATATATATATATATATATATATATGTATATATATATATACAGGGTGTCCAGCCTTAATGTGACCCAATAGCTAATTCCCGAACCATTCGGTTTAGATATGCACTTCCAATTTGAAAAATGTTTTAAAAAAGGTAAAGAATGTTTTTACGTGCTTTTCGAACCAAAAATCCCATTTAGAAAAAAATTACAAAAATTAAATTTTTATACGGTCCCCAGGTCCTATCACTTATATTTAGGAAAAGATGCAGTACACGAAAACAAAGTAAACACAAAAAGTTTCATTTTATTACGATAAAAACTGACCAAGTTACGGAACTTTGAAAATCATACATTTCATCCATTTTCTGGGCCAATTACAAGAAGCTAGTAAGGGACCGTCTCCAAAGTGAAATTAATTGGAACTCTGCCAGGAAACATTCGCTCTTGCCCGTCACTCTTATGTATATCGTTTTTAAATTTAAAAGTACACACATTACGTTAATATTACAATAACTGAGTACTTAAGAAACAAAATTTATTCTGTGTACGTGTAAAACATAGATAAAATAAAATATTTTGGACGAAGAAAACTTTGCAAAAGCAGTTCCAAAAACTTAGACTTATTTGCCTGCGGCTTCAGACTGATTTGCTGCGGTACTGATCATGGCGAACGTTAAAAATCTGTTGTGTAGTCGCTTGCAATTGCATACAGACGTATTCTAATATTACGAATTCTAGTACAGGAGAACGAGTACAGGAAAAAAGTACAAGTAATCAACAATTCTACATCGTTTTTTTTTCTACATCGTTTTCTAGTACTTTTTTTTGTATATATATATAAATTTTTTTGTATAAAATATACAGATATATATTGCATGATTTTCATTGATTATTTTTTTTAAATAACCAACAACCAACCCCATCCTCACCATCCACTAAACTAATTATGACATACAGTTTCATTTATTACATATTGGATATATTATTGATTTTAGAAATCTTCCCGGATTATGTATATATATATATATATATATATATATATATATATATATATATATATATATATATATATATATATATATATATATATGTAGTAAAAAGGCTTAACTTACGAATCATATATTTGAGATTTGTCTGTACATTGAATTTAAAAATTTTGCGATTCCTATCCGTTATCGGGGAACGTGAATCGACCTTTTAATTCTGTCCGTGACCATTGGCATAACTGGCCTGACTTTCTAGGGTGGGCTATAGCCCACTTTATCTTCGCGGTAGTATATTATAAGTAATTTAGCATTACTATATTATTATTAGTTAGTACTAGTTTATTATACGTCCTGCAGTAGCAAACCCGTGCCCAAGGGGGGTGCATTGGAGGGGCTGTGCCCCGCAGAAATTTTTTTTGCCCCGCCCCCCCTCTTCCCATACCTCTTTGGAGCTTCGCTCTGAAAAAGTTTGTCCTACTCCCAAATTTGCAAAGTAGACAGAAAAGTGATTTGAAAAAAAGTTAAAGTTAAAATCAATTTTAGAACTTTAAACATTTTTTAAGTGTTTTTAAATCATGCTTTAGAACCGTGAGGTATATACGACAGGTGTGTATTTTCAACACTAAGCCAAGTTTTAAAATCCCAATGATTATTGATATAGCATGACCGAAAAGAAGATATTGTCTTTACTTGGAATGGCATTTAACCAAGAAGTGTTAAAATAAGTGAAATGTTATGAACTGTCAATGATACAATCTCAGACTATGTGATTTTGTTGACCGGTTTGTCGACAAGGGCAACCGAATGGTCTACATTGTTGCATCTGGTTACTATGGTTACTACAGTTTGGTTACTATGACACTAACTAAATATTTACCTAAATTTTACTTGCCCTTTTGGAATAGCGTGGCGCAAAAGATAAATTAAATTATTGAAATAAATTCATTTGAATACATTATATAGACTCGGTGAAATTGTGATATATTTGACAGTGTCTTTTATAATTTAAAGCATTGCTTGAATGCGTAAATCTTCTTTAGAAAATAAAACAAAAGTAACTGTAATGGAATTTAAAAACAAATCTTTAAAAATCCCAGCAGAGCGTCACTCAAAATTGGATATCATTATTTTTAAGACCCATGTTTAACCCATTTATGCCTAGCGTCCCTTTTTTGGGACGGCATTTTCGCTATTAGTCGAAAACGTTATTTATTTTTCCTAGCCTTTATTCATGAGTATTGAGCCTCAACTCTACAAAATATTTTAACATGACCAAGTAGTATGTTGATATTTCAATTTTTATGCATAATGATTTTAAAAGAAATCATCCCCTGTTCAAGAAGTTGACATCAGAAATTTATCTATTATTTCTGTTATCAGTAAAAATCGAAGAAAGTCGCAAAAATATCCAGGCACAAATGGGTTAAAATTCATATAGCTGTAAAGTGCTGCGTCGCAAATTTTTAACCCGTTAAGAATTTTTGCATGGGGATATGTAGACTTACTTAGCACGTTTTCAGGAAACTTTACTGCCAGGTAGTGCAGTCACAGATGCACGTCAAATTTTATGGAGCAATTCAAGTCTCCCCAGGTACGTAGCCAAAGGGTTGCATTTGGGGGTAGTGCTCCCTCCTGAAAAAAAATAAAAGTGCTCCTTTCCCCCTGAAAAAAAATTTATCCCTCTCCCAAGATTTTCAGACTAGGTAGAACAGTGATTTGAAAAAAAAATTAAACAGTATAATAAAAAATATAAACAGTTTAAAGTTCTCAGACCCCTGTTTTGCCATTTCCAATGTATACAGCAGCATTTTAGCGGCAATGCCATCCATCGCACCTCATTGTCTCTACATAAATCAGCATTTAAACGAAAAATAATACATAAATGAGCGATAAAACACAACTCGATTAAAAATACTATAATTATTTAAAACATGCAATCCAATTATTAAAAACAATTACATAGATAAATTTGCCGAAAATATGCTTGCGTAATATTTAAAGGACCTCCTGGGGGGAGGAGGAAAAGAAAACAATTAAAAAATGCATTGCACCCTGTGGTACACCCCCACTCCTAGTCGAATCGCCTGGCTACGGATCCGAGCCACACCTTACCATGCGAGTCATTTTCGATTATTTTTTTTCCAAGTGTTAAATTTTTATATGAAATGCAATTTATTTTCCGTGGCTTTAAACATAAAAAAAGGTATTTTTGATATTATCTCTTTATGAGAATTTTATTTAGCCAGAGAACATTCTAAACTCTAAATTCGACAGATTTTAGTTAGTTTATTGCGAAGTGTTTCATTAAATTTTAAATTAGTTTGATTGATTCGTAGTTTTGTAGGAAGATAATTTCTTCAAACTTGAAATATTAGGAAAAAATTAATGCTATATTCATAGAAATAAATTTAAAACAGAATTCATGGAATTCATTGGTGAAAAAGCGTATCTTTCTACTGTACTATTGTACATATGATATACATATATATGGTGAAAAGGTATATCTTTGTACATATCATTGTCACAGTAGAATACTTTATACAAAAGTTGACAATGTTTAAGCAAAATGTTTTTTGGCAGATGTTACGAAACCTGTTTTCTTAATGAATATTAAAACAACTTTAAGAATAAATTTTTACAGGGAGAATCATTGGTAAAAATATTCATTTCTGTAGTTTGAGTACATATTTCACTTACAATCCTTCCTGAGACTATTGTCCAAAAAATTATTATTGTTAATTTTTCATCTGTAGCAACTTTTGTCAATAGTCCCTCTGTTTTTACTAATTAAGTAAAATTCTTAGATCTTAAAATAGTTTAAATTTTTATTTCGTTAAATTAATTTTCCAGTACCGTATATATTTACCCAGCAAACACACACAGGTTCTCTGAACGTCTATTTACGTTCAGAAAACGTCTTCTGAACGTTAATAGACGTTCAGAGAACCTGTGTGTGTTTGCTGGGTTACCAATATTCTATTTATTCTCTTCTTCACAATTTTTTTTTCAAGACATGTTCTTTCAAATGCCCTAAATTATTTTATTATTCAAGATGAAAGTATGACGTCATGCGTAACATCGGAAAAGCAGCCAATCAGCAGGCTTAAAATTCGCCTTGTCCCTAGCAAGGTAATGCATTTGAGCCACAATATCGAAACTAAGGGAAATGTATTCAAATACATAGTGTGTTACAAAGAAAACATTTATGCAAATTTTGCTTGCCCTTTTGGACAGCGTGACGCAGAAGATAAATTAAATTATTGAAATAAATTCGTTTGAATGCATAATATTGGCTCAGTGAAAGTTTGATATATTTGACGGTGTATTTGGTAATTAAAAACATAGCTTGGATGTGTAAATCTTCTTGTAAATGTGCAAATCAAGAACAGCGCTTAGTCAAAACGATCTTGTAGTATAGTCAATGCGTTTCATCTCTTCATTACGATTAGTTCTGATTCAGATTTTTATTTCAGGAACCGAGAAATTGTTGAGTGACTTGAAAAGCGCCTCTCCATCAGCGGCGACGAAAGTGACGTCACCGTCCGGGTGCAAAGCGAAGAATTCAGACTCCACAGGGGCAGCCCGTACATGGGGATCCTGTGTTCAGCTCCATGTTCAAGCACGACATGCAGGAGAAGGCCACGAGAGTCGTGACAGTCGTCGACTGCGTAGCGGGCCCATTCAACACATATCTGTACACGGGCAGTACGGATGGTCTCTCCCCAGAGAGCGTGTTCGGCCTGTACAGGATCGCGGACAAGTATCAAGTGGACGAACTGAAGAGGAGCTGCCTGGACTACATGAAGCTCAATCTGTCCGTTGACACCTTTTGTGAGAC
The DNA here is from genome assembly GCA_038373885.1 of Cheiracanthium punctorium. NCBI lineage: Eukaryota > Metazoa > Arthropoda > Arachnida > Araneae > Cheiracanthiidae > Cheiracanthium > Cheiracanthium punctorium. The sequence goes on along the minus strand of JAWZYV010015125.1, from coordinate 47,258 downwards.
GCTCGATTTCGCGCTGCAGCACGAAGAGCGAGACCTCGTCGAACAAGCCACGGACTTCCTGTCAGAAAATTCCAGCGATATAATGGTCAGGGAGGACTGGCGACATCTCATGAAAAGTAACATGGAAGAAAGGAACTAACGTCTGATGCAAGCTTTTAGGATAAAAGACGAAAAATTGGCAGGCTGTGTAAAAAAATGATCTGGGGACTGTGAAATGTATCTCTCTTAGGTATTGCATACTAAAAATGAGATGTCCATATCCTTTACGTGATTATAAAATATCTCTATTGTAACGATTTCTTGAATTTTGTGTATTATACAGTTGAATTTTAGTATTTTTTATTTAGATAATAAATGTGTTTGCATTTTATATTTTTCCAACGCAATGGTCTCTTCTTTCTTTTAAAGTAAAATAATGTAGACTAATATATAATTCAATATCTTTATATGATTTCCTGAAATATTTCGCCAAATGTTACTATCACTCGGTATTTTGTATTCCCCTTTCCTTTTCTATTCCGTGCATTCGTGCAGCATCTGTACACGGGCAGTACGGATGGGCTCTCCCCAGAGAACGTGTTCGGCCTGTGCAGGATCGAGAACAAGTATCGAGTGGACGAACTGAAGAGGAGCTGCCTGGAGTACATGAAGCTCAATTTGTCCGTCGACACCTTTTGTGAGACGCTCGATTTGGCGCTGCAGCACGAGGAGCGAGACCTCGTCGAACAAGCCACAGACTTCCTGTCTGAGAACGCGAGTGACATAATGGTCAGGGAGGACTGGAGAAATCTCAGGAAAAGTCACACAGGAGAAATAACTGAATTTGTGGAACAAGGTTTTATTAAAAACTGTAAAAAAATTAAAAAAAAAATCTGCACATTGTAAAATAAGGGGCAGGGAGGACTGGCAGACTCGCAGGAAAAGTAACACGAAGCAAATGCGTGAATGTCAAGCTCATGTTAGGAAAGACGAAAAACTAGCAGAGGCTGTCAAAAAAAAAAAAAAAATGAAAATGATCTATACAGTAAAATGTATTTTCCCTGCACTACTGCATGCTGAGATGCCAATAGGAATGTGATTATATATATATATATATATATATATATATATATATATATGTAATGTATAAAAAGGTAATTTGGGTTTTACTAGTTTGGGTATTGTTCAAGCGGGTACTTTCACTGTAAGTTTTACTTTCCTGTCATACTTGCCACGCGCGCTCTGGAGCTATGTTTTATTTATTTTGTTATTTGCCAGACATCAGGCCGTCGATTCCGAGTTCTTTAGATGTACACGTGTCCTCACGCCCTTGTAGGCCCGGATGCGGGTCATGTTGGTAAATGCGTGTGGTTCGATCAGAGATAAGAGAGAGGAGGAGTTGTGTCTTCGCAGACCACGTGGGGTGGTAAGCGTAAATACTCCCGCACATCGAAAATCGGGGACTTCTGCCACTGGAACAACTTCATGAGTCCACGCTGATTCTTGTACCCCTCCCCTCCCCTCTTCTCATTCTAAATTGTAACTTAATTGTAATGTTCAATAAACCATATTACCTGCCTTAACTCTGAAATTTTACTTGAAATATCTGACGTCACATATATATATAGTTGAACTTTATTTAAAAATACACAAAAATACAGTTGTTTCACATGTTACATAGCGCTAAAAGAAGCTGCATAAAAGTAAACATATGTTTAATAATACTTAGAAAATTTATAATGAAACCCCCCCCAAGCCATTCATTGTTAATATATAAGTTACAATGTTTTGATATATTAACAATGACTGGCTTGGGGGTTTTTTTCATTATAAATTTTCTAAGTATTATATATATATATATATTAACAGGATAACAAATGTTACTATTTTTTTTTACTTTAATAAATATTTGGATCTTGCATTTTTCAGTAATATGGTATTTTTTTAAACAACAAAAGTATGTGTCATACAGGGTACCACGTAAAGTGAACAAGGCCATTAATATCCAGAAAAGCAGATATCCCGTTTTAACAAAGTCCGAGGGGCCAGCGAAATCATTTCTCTGTAACGAAAATTCGTTATACCGATACTGCGACTATTTACGATAACCAAAACAAAAATTTGTTGTGGCGTAATTTTCAAAGTTGAATAAAGTTCAAATCAAAGAAACGTCCATTTTATCGAAATTTTTCACTTACTTGACGTGTAGACGTAGTGCATTATTTTCCTTTGTACAAACATCTCACACTCGCAAAAGAGATGACACACTTTCCAAAATCACATTTTCAGACACGCTATCATTAACATAATTTTTGGGGTAGTATAAATATAAATACCGTTCTCAAGTCTCTGCACTCGCTAAAAGCTTTGGAAGTTCTCAGGAGGTGAGGTTCTCATCCCAGCATTCCCGTTTGCCACCGCTGTCCTGAATTGACCGTTCATTGTTTTCTTGAATCCTTCAAGTAATATCATCCATCCGTCAAAGGTTCGGAGGTTATGATCAGTGTTGTAGTGCTAAAACTGTTTTCCCCCGATCTTCGCCACAGAATTCAGTAGGAGTAGAAAGGCAATCGCTGTGCGTTCCCTCCCTGTTTCCTTCATACCGAGGTCACGTGATTTTCACTTGTCGCCCGGAGTTAACCGGAAAATGGGACTGTGTTTATTGGCGCACGCTTTCATGTCCATTAGTGATTAACCAAACCCCCAAGACCTGTGTGTGGAATCAGCACCCGTATTTCCTTTCTAACCGTGTGTCAGATCTACGGACTTGGCGGGGGAGGGGCAGGCGCGTATGTTGAACCCCCGCACTGCGAGGGGGCTTCGCTCGAAGAGGGGTCTTCACACAATGAATTATTTAAAAAATGAGATTAAATATAGTGATCTGAATTTCCACTTTTCGTCTTTTTAAAGGTAACAACAATGAAAACCTTGATTTATAACACCTTATAAATGTTTTTTTCCCCCAATGCCCGACCACTGCCTTGGAAGGCTTTGGCCACAGCGGGCCGAAATTGTTGGCCACTTTAGTATGGGGGGCACCTAGTAGGTGGACCAACGTCGCTCTTATGAAGCGACGGACAAACGACCACCACATCCAGTCGGGGATCGAACCCCGACCGCCGGGAGGTGAACCCAAAACCGTAGTACGGTGTTTTACCCACCATACAATCACATCTTACAAATGTAGCTGGCTGAAAAATATACTTATAAATAGAAGGAATCACAAAATATACAGTGTGCTTTTTCCTGGCGCTTAGGCCTTTTTCCATTCAACTCCTGACCGTCCCCTTACGGTAAGGGGGGCTGTCAGCAATTTAATGGATGGCAGCCTTACCTTAAATAACAGTAGCACCCTATTATTTCATAAATTATTGATATGATACTTTTAATACTTATGTGCTCCTGATAAACTAGTATCAGATGTATAAATGTAAATGTCTGTCTCTCTATTTATCTAGTATACAAATCATAATCCACACTGTTCGATCGATTTGTAAAACAACATGGAAAAAGCCACAGCCGATTTTATAATGTGGAAAAGCTACCAGTTCTCCGATTTGTATTGAATTTTCACATGCAAGGAGCTTCTGCGGTACCCAATCGAGTAAAAAGTGACATGCTATTTCTTTTTATGTAAAGCTAGCAAATGAGATTCGCGTCATTCTGATATCACAGGTTTGAAAATGACTTGGAAACCCAGTTATGTTAACAGACTGTAAAGAACAAGCGATATCAGACCTGTGATATATCACCTAATATTTCACGGGAAACGACTAACGGTTATTTACAGGCAACAAAACGTCCATTTGGAGTATTTAAGTGTGGAACATTCTTTCTAGCCTAAATTAAGGCTTAAAAAATATCCAATCCTACCAAAATTTCAAATGATTTTCACTTAGGACTGAAAGCTCACTCAGGCTAAAATAAAACAAAATCCCGTATACGACAAAAACTTTCAGTATAGCAAATTCTGGGCGGGGAGAAGTCTCCTTCATAAAAAAAACCCACCTTTAATACTGTGTGCTTTTTTTCCGCCTCTGCCTAAATTATGACTGTGTTCTCCAAAAATTACGCGTTTCAAAATTATCTGAATTTCCATTTTAGGTCAGTGCTTTTGTCAAAAATAAAACTCGGGGGGGGGGGGATTTCACTGATTTTTAAAACCTTCTTTCAAAGTTTTTATTATTTGGTACATAAAGAGTGCTTTTGCGCCTGTACTTTCTACGAGGAATTGATTATCTAGATACTTTCTATCACCCCGTAAAGTTTAGTCCAAGTTTTCAGATTCATCGAATGTACAAATAACAAGGTTTGTGCGTAACTTTTAGTGACATATTCATCTTTCTTTTATTTATTTACTTTTTTTCTCCGTAGATTCAAGAGAAATGGAAGAAAAAATTTCTCGTAATTTAGATTAATGTAAGCAAAGCACTAAAAGTCAGTTTTTAATATAAAGACTCCTGCCCTGCGTGTATTGAAAATGTTTTTTTATACAAATATATACTTGTAAAATTACTCAAATAGTATGTGGTGGAGGGGGCGTTGAAATTACGCTCTTAAAAGTACTTTTATCGAGACACCCATATCAGACTGTCGAACATTTTAGTGCTAAAATAAATCTAAAGATTTCCCTACCACAAAAACTTTCTGCAGAGGGACCCACACAGCACACTATGTCCAAATCAGGTCTAATAGATATCCAAACTGATCTATAACATCCAAGACATTTAAAGGATATTTATATGCGGAGAAAAATATATATCTATAGGGCCCATCTAAATTGCTACCTCTATAAGATATCCTTAGAGGGCTTATGGATATCTAATAGTCCTAAACAAGATATCTATTGGAAATGTATTTACGACAGTGTTTTTTGACATCAAACTGACATAGATTTCGCTTGTAAATCTCACTCTATTTACTACACAGTCAGGTATCTGAAATCTTCACTTTTGTGGATTTGTATACGGTCTAAACCCACACGCTACAATTTATTTACCGACATTTAAAGAGAAGGATAGTTAGAATATACTTAGCAAAGATTGCAAAATAGTTTTGGTAGGCAATTCAATATAGATTTCAAGTCCCCAAAAGCTCATGGAACAAAGAAGGCAAATACGATATACTCATGCATTATGGTACACTTTCAAAGCAATATTTGTGAAGGTGAAGTAGAGTTAGAATATTATCCCAGAGGTGTAACACGATTAGCGCACTATGCTGCCGTGTCGTAGGTCAGGGGTTCGATTCCCTGGTTTGGCGAGTTTGGGTCAGCGTTTCATCCCTTGAAGAGTGGTTCGATAAAATGAGTACCGAGCTTCCTTGGGAGTTAAAAATAAGGGGCTTCGCGTCAGGCTGACCACCTGGCCAATGAATGTGCCTCCGGACCAAAGAAGCCGTGTTCGTAACAGAATGGTGGGCAGAGCAGGCCTTAAATGCGCAAGTGGTGTGTTACGCCAATGCTTAACTTTTAATATGTACTCTTCTTTCTTTACTCAATAAAGATAGTTAAAAACAAAATTTAAAGATTTCAATCATTTCACCGCTATCGTACAGTTGCTAAAGTAAGAACTGGCGCGAAACTTTTTCTTTACTTTCTGTCACACGTCATGTCACGTCCGCTTCGCTCTTCGATTGTCCGTGTCCGTTTTGTCCAAGATCTTGGTGGTCGTTCCTACTTATTTCTGAAGCATTCATAAACGTCCATAAAAGTGACCGTCGAATTCGAAGGGTTCCAGCTAATAATATTACTTATATCGCGAACACATACATAAGAGCTATATTGATGATTTGTTGAAGTTGTGTTGTATTAAGGCAGAGCTACACAACTTAGTCTGCTTAGAAGGGGTGCCAAGGGCGGAGGACTTCTACCGCGTATTCGCGTTACATCTGGTGAAAACCGTCCAAAACTTCAAACCTTAGATCGACAGCCGAAAGGCAGGACAGAACTCAGGCAGGAACTTCACATTTCAGCCATCTTAACATGTTGTATATTGAGTGGTCTATTCACTCTTCCATGGCAGGGACAAATTTATTAATTTTTTTATATCAAGTAATGTAATTTTGTAATCATTTATAAGATATAGAGACCATAAAGTTTCATGAGAAATGGGGCGAAGCGTGAGGAAAAATAACTTTGTAAAGCTTTCTCTTCTAATTCTAGTCAGTGACTTATTTATAACGAGTATGTTCTTTTTCCCGTTCTTTGTATAAAATTGAAAAAAACAAAGGATTGTATTTCTTAAATGAAAAAAAAGTAAGAAAAGAAGAATAGGGATTGGAAAGTACTTCGTGTCATTTTAAAAATAATTTATTCCGCACTGTGGGGATTGCGAAATGAGCATTTTTACTGCGTTCTGAATTCTTATGTAGATTTGTAATTTTTTTTTCGTTCTAAAATATTTCAAAGCCTGAGATGAGTCCCTTCCCACAAATGAAAGAGCCCTCACTAAAATTATTCTTATCTTAAGGGCACCCATGCTGTGCGCCCCTGCATAAAACCCAGTGGCGGATCCAGAAATTCTCTTTTGGGAGGGGCTAAAATTTGAAAAAAGCTTATTTTACCCAAACAAAATATACAATAAAGCAAAATTTTAGTCTAAACCAATGTAAAAACTTTTGGGAGGGGCTAAGTGATTAAAAAAGATCACTTTACATATACAAAGTGCATAATGAAGCAGAATGTTACCCTTTAGTAAACTCTTTGGGGGGGCTGAAGCCCCTTAGCCCCTTCCCTGAATCCTCTACTTATAAAACCTATACTTAAGTATTGTGATTGTGATTCAGTATGAATTATAGCTAACATCTTTTAAATCTCCCAACATGTGTCCGAATTGAGAATTTTCATTACATTATTTTTTCAATAACTTTTCGGCACTAGGTCGCAAAAGTGAAATTGCTCTTTTTTAAAGTTTGGTCGAAGTAATGCTCATTCGCATTACAGAACAAAGCACTTTACTTAAAGTCGCAGAATTCGCGTTATTTATCAATAGTTTTGGTTTCAAAAGAGCATCTGTGATGTACTGGGACCCTACAACCTCGGATTATTTTTAAATTGCCAACAGAACGAAGAACTTATTATTTTAATAACTGAGCTGCGCACACTTTCATTGTCGATTGTAAAATTACTCAAATAGTATGTGGTGGAGGGGGCGTTGAAATTACGCTCTTAAAAGTACTTTTATCGAGGCACCCATATCAGACTGTCAAACATTTTAGTGCTAAAATACATCTAAAGATTTCCCTATACCACAAACACTTTCTGCAGAGGGACCCACACAGCACACTATATCCAAATCAGGTCTAATAGATATCCAAACTGATCTATAACATCCAAGACATTTAAAGGATATTTATATGCGGAGAAAAATATATATCTATAGGGCCCATCTAAATTGCTACCTCTATAGGATATCCTTAGAGGGCTTATATATATCTAATAGTCCGAAACAAGATATCTATTGGAAAATTATTTATGAGTGTTTTTTGACATCAAACTGGCGTAGATTTCGCTTGTAAATCTCACCCTCTATTTACTACACAGTCAGGTATCTGAAATCTTCACTTTTGTGGATTTGTATACGGTCTAAACCCACACGCTACAATTTATTTACCTACAGTAAAAGACAAGGATTGTTAGAATATACTTGGCAAAGATTGCAAAATAGTTTTAGTAGGGAATTTAATATATATTTCAAGTCCACAAAAGTTTTTCATGGAGCAAAGAAGGCAAATACGATATACTCGTGGATTATGGTACACTTTCAAAGCAATATTTGTGAAGGTGATGTAGAGTTAGAATATTATCCCCGTGGTGTAACACGATTAGCGCACTATGCTGCCGTGCCGTAGGTCCGGGGTTCGATTCCCTGGTTTGGCGAGTTTGGGTAAGCCTTTTATCCCTTGAGTGGTTCGATAAAATGAGTACCGAGCTTCCTTGGGAGTTAAAAAAGGGGGGCTTCGCGTCAGGCTGACCACCTGGCCATGGAATGTGCCTCCGGACCAAAGAAGCCGTGGTCGTAAAAGAATGGTGGGCAGAGCAGGCCTTAAATGCGCAAGTGGTGTGTTACGCCAATGCTTAACTTTTAATATGTACTCTTCTTTTTTTTACTCAATAAAGACAGTTAAAAACAAAATTTAAAGATTTCAATCATTTCACTGCTATCGTACAGTTGCTAAAGTAAGAACTGGCGCGAAACTTTTTCTTTACTTTCTGTCACACGTCATGTCACGTCCGCTTCGCTCTTCGATTGTCCGTGTCCGTTTTGTCCAAGATCTTGGTGGTCGTTCCTACTTATTTCTGGAGCATTCATGAACGTCCATAAAGTGACCGTCGAATTCGACGGGTTCCAGCTGGTAATGCTACTTTTATCGCGAACACATACATAAGAGCTCTATTGATGATTTGTTGAAGTTGTGTTGTATTAAGGCAAAGCTACCCAACTTAGTCTGCTCAGAAGGGATGAAGTGGGCGGAGGACTTCTAGCGCGTATTCGCGCTACATCTGGTGATAACCGTCCAAAACTTCAAACCTTAGATCGACAGCCGAAAGGCAGGACAGAACTCAGGCAGGACCTTCACACTTCAGCCATCTTAACATGTTGTATATTGAGTGGTCTATTCACTCGTCCATGGTGGGGCTAGATTTATTAATTTTTTTATATCAAGTAATGTAATTTTGTAATCATTTATAAGATAGGAGACCCTAAAGTTTCATGAGAAATGGGGCGAAGCGTGAGGAAAAATAACTTTGTAAAGTTTTCTCTTCTAATTCTAGTCAGTGACTTATTTATAACAAGTATGCACTTTTGGCCGTTCTTTGTATAAAATTGAAAAAAACAAAGGATTGTATTTCTTAAATGAAATAAAATAAGAAAAGAAGAATAGGGATTGGACAGTACTTCCTGTCATTTTAAAAATAATTTATTCCGCACTGTGGGGATTGCGAAATGAGCATTTTTACTGCGTTCTGAATTCTTATGTAGATTTGTAATTTTTTTTTCGTTCTAAGATATTTCAAAGCCTGAGATGAGTCCCTTCCCACAAATGAAAGAGCCCTCACTAAAATTATTCTTATTTTAAGGGCACCCATGCTGTGCGCCCCTGCATAAAACCCAGTGGCGGATCCAGAAATTCTCTTTTGGGAGGGGCTAAATTTTGAAAAAAGCTTATTTTACCCAAACAAAATATACAATAAAGCAAAATTTTAGTCTAAACCAATGTAAAAACTTTTGGGAGGGTCTAAGTGATTAAAAAAGATCACTTTACATATACAAAGTGCATAATGAAGCAGAATGTTACCCTTTAGTAAACTCTTTGGGGGGGCTGAAGCCCCTTAGCCCCTTCCCTGAATCCTCTACTTATAAAACCTATACTTAAGTATTGTGATTGTGATTCAGTATGAATTATAGCTAACATCTTTTAAATCTCCCAACATGTGTCCGAATTGAGAATTTTCATTACATTATTTTTTATAACTTTTCGGCACTAGGTCGCAAAAGTCAAATTTCTCTCTTTTTTTTAATTTGGTCGAAGTAATACTCATTCGGATTACAGAACAAAGCACTTTACTTAAAGTCGCAAAATTCGAGTTATTTATCTATATTTTTGGTTTCAAAGAGCATCTGTGATCTACTTGGACCCTACAACCTCGGATTATTTTTAAATTGCTAACAGAACGAAGAACTTATTATTTTAATAACTGAGCTGCGGACACTTTCATTGTCGATTGTAAAATTACTCAAATAGTATGTGGTGGAGGGGGCGTTGAAATTACGCTCTTAAAAGTACTTTTATCGAGGCACCCATATCAGACTGTCAAACATTTTAGTGCTAAAATACATCTAAAGATTTCCCTATACCACAAACACTTTCTGCAGAGGGACCCACACAGCACACTATATCCAAATCAGGTCTAATAGATATCCAAACTGATCTATAACATCCAAGACATTTAAAGGATATTTATATGCGGAGAAAAATATATATCTATAGGGCCCATCTAAATTGCTACCTCTATAGGATATCCTTAGAGGGCTTATATATATCTAATAGTCCGAAACAAGATATCTATTGGAAAATTATTTATGAGTGTTTTTTGACATCAAACTGACGTAGATTTCACTTGTAAATCTCACCCTATTTACTACATAGTCAGGTATGTGAAATCTTCATTTTTGTGAATTTGTATACGGTCTAAACCCACACGCTACAATTTATTTACCTACAATAAAAGAGAAGGATAGTTAGAATATGCTTGGCAAAGATTGCAAAATAGTTTTGGTAGGTAATTTAATATAGATTTCAAGTAACCAAAAGGGTTTCATGGAACAAAGTAGGCAAATACGATATACTCATGGATTATGGTACACTTTCAAAGCAATATTTGTGAAGGTGAAGTAGAGTTAGAATATAATCCCCGTGGTGTAACACGATTAGCGCACTATGCTGCCGTGTCGTAGGTCCGGGGTTCGATTCCCTGGTTTGGCGAGTTTGGGTCAGCCTTTCATCCCTTGAGTGGTTCGATAAAATGAGTACCGAGCTTCCTTGGGAGTTAAAAACAGGGGGCTTCGCGTCAGGCTGACCACCTGGCCATGGAATGTGCCTCCGGACCAAAGAAGCCGTGGTTGTAATAGAATGGTGGGCAGAGCAGGCCTTAAATGCGCAAGTGGTGTGTTACGCCAATGCTTAACTTTTAATATGTACTCTTCTTTTTTACTCAATAAAGATAGTTAAAAACAAAATTTAAAGATTTCAATCATTTCACCGCTATCGTACAGTTGCTAAAGTAAGAACTGGCGCGAAACTTTTTCTTTACTTTCTGTCACACGTCATGTCACGTCCGCTTCGCTCTTCGATTGTCCGTGTCCGTTTTGTCCAAGATCTTGGTGGTCGTTCCTACTTATTTCTGGAGCATTCATGAACGTCCATAAAGTGACCGTCGAATTCGACGGGTTCCAGCTGGTAATGCTACTTATATCGCGAACACATACATAAGAGCTATATTGATGATTTGTTGAAGTTGTGTTGTATTAAGGCAAAGCTACCCAACTTAGTCTGCTTAGAAGGGGTGAAATGGGCGGAGGACTTCTAGCGCGTATTCGCGTTACATCTGGTGAAAACCGTCCAAAACTTCAAACCTTAGATCGACAGCCGAAAGGCAGGACAGAACTCTGGACCTTCACACTTCAGCCATCTTAACATGCTTTATATTGAGTGGTCTATCCACTCGTCCATGGTGGGGCCAGATTTATTAATTTTTTTATATCAAGTAATGTAATTTTGAAATCATTTATAAGATAGGGAGACCCTAAAGTTTCGTGAGAAATGGGGCGAAGCGTGAGGAAAAATAACTTTGTAAAGTTTTCTCTTCTAATTCTAGTCAGTGACTTATTTATAACGAGAATGTTCTTTTTCCCGTTCTTTGTATAAAATTAAAAAAAACAAAGGATTTTAGTTCTCAAATGAAATAAAATAAGAAAAGAAGAATAGGGATTGGAAAGTACTTCGTGTCATTTTAAAAATAATTTATTCCGCACTGTGGGGATTGCGAAATGAGCATTTTTACTGCGTTCTGAATTCTTTTGTAGTTTTGTAATTTTTTTTTTCGTTCTAAAATATTTCAAAGCCTGAGATGAGTCCCTTCCCACAAATGAAAGAGCCCTCACTAAAATTATTCTTATTTTAAGGGCACCCATGCTGTGCGCCCCTGCATAAAACCCAGTGGCGGATCCAGAAATTCTCTTTTGGGAGGGGCTAAATTTTGAAAAAAGCTTATTTTACCCAAACAAAATATACAATAAAGCAAAATTTTAGTCTAAACCAATGTAAAAACTTTTGGGAGGGGCTAAGTGATTAAAAAAGATCACTTTACATATACAAAGTGCATAATGAAGCAGAATGTTACCCTTTAGTAAACTCTTTGGGGGGCTGAAGCCCCTTAGCCCCTTCCCTGAATCCTCTACTGATAAAACCTATACTTAAGTATTGTGATTGTGATTCAGTATGAATTATAGCTAACATCTTTTAAATCTCCCAACATGTGTCCGAATTGAGAATTTTCATTACATTATTTTTTCAATAACTTTTCGGCACTAGGTCGCAAAAGTCAAATTGCTCTTTTTTTTTAAGTTTGGTCGAAGTAATACTCATTCGCATTACAGAACAAAGCACTTTACTTAAAGTCGCAGAATTCGAGTTATTTATCTATATTTTTGGTTTCAAAAGAGCATCTGTGATCTACTTGGACCCTACAACCTCGGATTATTTTTAAATTGCTAACAGAACGAAGAACTTATTATTTTAATAACTGAGCTGCGCACACTTTCATTGTCGATTAATCTCCTAAAACTTCTGAAAGCAATTCAATGAATTAGACTTGGAAAGAAAATAATAATAGTAAGCTGCTTATTATTAAGCAACTCTTATTTCTATTAGCAACGGGTATGACCTGAAAAATAAATTATGAGGATTGCCTGATGCATTATTCTAAATATTGTGATTAATATTTTCAAAATATATGTTATTTTATTAAAACGTTTTAAGAAATTGAAGGTATATCTCCAGGGCCTCCCAGAGGAACTTTATAAGAAGCGACGACTCTCTCTGCCCCCCCCCCTTTCGTGAAGCGTAAAAGTTTTGGGGGGAAAAAAGGAAGGGAGAGAAAAGATTTTTTGGAAAACTAGTCTTTTTAATAATTTTCATATAAAATTCTAAAATGAAAGTGAGTGGGTAGCAAGTTTTTATGAAATGCAATAATACTTTTAATTCATGATCGAAGGGTAAAAAAATAATAATAATATTCTCAGGTGGCAGAATGAACATTCCTGGCATGTAAATTATTCTAGAATTTACTATGTATTCAAAATTTAATCTTTCTTTAAAGGTCTTTTTCGCCTCTCACACACACATATACATATATCGTAAACAGCAAACTAATAAAACAAACGACACTATTACCAACGGCAATACTCCGCAGAATTAATAATCACCATAGTCACCCACGTGGTCCAACCAAGATAACGAAGATCACCCATCACTTTTGAAGTATGAAAAACACATTAAGAATAGAATAGAATTTATTTATTTAATTAATACATATATAAATAAGTTCTTGTCTATTTTATATTTTATTGAAAACATTAAATAAATCATTGTTCAGTAAAATAATTCTAAACATGATCGTATATTGGAATTAAAAATAAAGCGTCTTTAATTTAAAATTTTATTTTCCTCCTTTTCGTCATGGAAAAATCTTTAATGACACTATCAATAGAAATGGCATCCGCCATTTTATGCTTATGCACACTTTTTTTCCCGACATGTGATAAAAAGTGTCATGAAGGCCCCCTCTCGTAGGGCCCGTATATATTTCTATCCAGACCCGTAGCCAGGGGGTGGTGAAGGGTGCTCAGCCCCCCCCTGGAAAAATTTGAGCGCCCTCTACACGTCTCACAACTTTCCATTGTATTTTTTATCCAAGGAATGGAATTTTTTTTCTTTTTTTTCTGATTAAAAAATCTGTCTAGACAACCTTCAATAATCCTTTATTATAAAGTTAAAGGAATCCATAAAGCACTGATCTCACGCCACACCTTTAAATTGATAGGGGGGTACGTAAAGGAGTCCCTGTGTCTGGGATAGGGATAGCTATGTCACTTCGCGGAAATTTGTTGCAGACCGCAGAAAAGAAATAGACCGCGGGGAGAAGGAGATTCAGGTCCCCACCCTGCCTCCCTATACATGAGCGTTTGCGCTCATAGCACTTGACTTGACAGAAGTATGTTATGGTGTAACCTGGGCAAGGGCCCCTCTGCACCTGTGTAAGTACTGTATAGTAAGACGATTTAGTAATTTTAGTGGGAAAAGAGAGAGAGAGGAGATAGAAAAAAGAGGAAGCAACACAAAAAAATCCAGTTTCTTGCTGTTAAAGAACTGCCATTTCAAGGTACGTTTGACAGTGAAAAAAATGTCTCGAAATAGTGGGCTGTTCAAAAGTTTATTTGAATTCACATTAAAAAAAAAGATGAAAAACTTTCAGAAATAGCTAAAAACATACCCGCTAACGCAACATATTTGTCTCCAGATATGCAGAGTGACATAATGGACGTATTGGCTGATAGGGTGAAAAACGATGTTGTAAAGTACATACTTGAGGATGTTGTGCCCTTTTTTACAATCTTAGTACATGGTACGCGCGACAAGAATAACCGATAAACCATAGCATTGGGTGCACGTTTTTTAAAAGATGGAAAAGCTTTTGGTACACTTGCAATAGAAACTTCTACAGAACAGGATGCGAAATCATTACGTAATTTCATTTTGTTAACTATTAAAGACCTCGGACTAGATAGTGGTAACATACTTAGCCAGTGTTACGACGGAGCAGCAGTGATGAGCGGGAGAACAAGGCGGTGTTCAAACATGTCTAAAACACCATTTAAATAAAGATATCCCTTACTTTCACTGCTTGCTTTAATTACAGATTAGATTTAGTTGTAATAAAATGCATTAGTGAAGTCACTGAAATCAAGCATTATTTTTAGCAGCGTTCCGCCATCAAAACTATAGGATGATCGACCACTAGCACGCTTATTAGAACAAAGATGGAGTGGTCATTAGGAAACTACTAAAATTATTCTTAAAAATTATGAACAAATTATTCAAGCATTAGAAAAAGTGAAAGTAAAAACAAAGAAATAAGGGGAAATTACAAAGTAGAGGGATTTGAATGGATGCATGCCGTAAAATCTATCGAATTTAGGTTTTGCTTAATTTTAATATGGAAATTACTAGAAATTTCACTCCCAGCCGACAAAATATTGCAAGCTCGTGAAATGACTTTAAATAATTCGTTAAAGATAATTTATGAGGTCATTTCAAGTTTGGAAAAATTCAGGGAAACGAATTCCATTGAAATGCTTTTGAAAGAGTCAAAATTATGTAGGAATGATGAAGAAGAATTCTCTACTCCCAAACGAAGGCTATTCGAAAATGAGAGATTACCTTATTACAGACTAAATTGGAGAAAAATTACATTTTGATAAAGATGAAACATTTAAAATGAAACTATGTTCTGTAATTGATCTTTTATTCGCAGAGCTTCGAAGAAGATTTTCTGATACCAGTTAACTTTTAAACGAAATTTCAAAGGTGGAAGAATTTGATTTTCATAGAGACGACCTTAAATATTTAAAAACATTAGGGATTAAAATCTCCTCACCCGAAGAAATAATCGTAGTCAAAAACTTCTTTAAAACAACGAAATGCAGACTACCGATAAGTCTGCTGAAATATGCAAACAAAAAGTTACTTTTTCGGACTCACACAGATTAGTTGTATCGGTGAGAACTTTTGGAGTAGAAGAGAATTGTGTGAGTCAACATTTTCTGCACTTACAAGACTGAATAGACCACAAAGACAATCTATGTGTCACAATAGACTTTCAAATTTAAAACATTTAGTATTTGAAAAGCAGCGCACAAAAAATATACATTTGAATACATTTTTGAAACATTTCAACGAAAAGAAGCGCAGGCGTTTGCAACAGTACTAAAAGTGTTTAACTTCTGTTAATAATAATTTATATTTGTAGTAATTATAGCTACGTCGTAAATTTTAAATCTTGGAGTCTTTTGTATATTTTTCGTTATCTGATCCTTCTTCTTATTTTATTTATTTTTTTTTGTGTAAGGGGGGAGGGAAATATTCTTTTTTCAAATTTTCTCTAAGAATTAATTTGATCAAAAGTAATATAGAATTTTTAAAATTAATCAAGATACTTAGATCTGTTATTCACGGAAATCATCAACTATATTATATTTTTTTGTGAAATTATAAGTAGATTTAAAGGTTAAGGATGCTATGTTTTTAATTGGAATTTGTTTTCGGATTTGTAAATTTTTCTGCTGTTATGGTATCAATTTTACAGTGGCTATGACCAGCGATTTTTATACGGCAATTTAATTTGATGGGTATCATTTATTGCATTACTGTAAAAATATGTACCGATTAAGTTTATAAACAAAAAGGGGGAAATATGCGTACATTCTGTTTTTAAGAAAAAGGATCAAAAAGTGTTCAAGTTGTAGATATTTTTCTTTTCCAAATGTTACAAGTGCACTTAAATACTGTTCTGTGATTTTTAAACACTTAATATCCTGAATTATGGATAAGCATGTCTATAGTAAGTATTCTAAAATTTGATTTTAAGGGACAGTTTTAATTTCTTTTTCTACATGTAATGCTATGCTACATTCTGGAACAATCTGCTATCTACTATTTAAAATAATCAAGATTTTTAAGGATGTGTGTTTCCTATTAAAGAATTAGGACATTTTAAAGATACTTATACTATAACTGATGTTCTTTGTATATACCAGATCTATAATTATATATGTGTACAGCGAGAACTATATATGTGTATAGTTATTTTGATTTAATGAAAAATAAATAGTATATATGTATTAAGTTTAAAAGCATTGAAATAATTATATATATATATATATATCGAATTTTTTTTTATTTAATTGCAAGTCTTTTTTTTAGAACTGGAAGCTTTAAATGTTTAAAAGTTCTTAAATTATTAATTTTCATTTATCAATATTCCCGGTAAAAAATAAATATTTTTTCATAATAAAATTATAAATACAATTATAATATAATTTATCAAGTTTTTAAATATAATAGAATTTATTTTTAATTAATAACACTGTATATAATGTAGTAAATTGATAACATTTTTTGAGTGATTGTACCTGAATTTATAAATTTTAATCATTCAAAAATTAATTCATTCGGCTTTCATCCAGTATCCCGAAAATAATTTTAAGTTATTAAATAAAGTAGTTCTGATGTTTCCTTTCTTCATGTCTAGTCTGATGTTTTATTTAAAAATAAATGTTTACCCAGAGATTCTAAAATCTATAGTTTTGTGCTTTTAAAAAAATTGCTCATTGCGTATTTAGCCCTGTAATTATGACGTTTAATAAGTTACCTGAATCACTGATATTGAATACATTTTAGTAATCGTGTATAATAATATTTGCACTGTATTGTTTGTATTTGACGAAGTAGTAATTTTTTCACAGTAAAACACATTGTAGTGTTTTACTGTGAAAAAATTACTATAAGGTATCATATTAAAAAAATCATGTTGTGAGATGTTAAAAAAATTCAAAATTCGATTTATTCAACACATAACGCACAGTTTTTAAAACATTTAGTTAAAGTTTTAGACGAGACAAGAAATATATTTCTACCCGATTATATATATATGTGTAAAGTTTTCATTTATCTATTGAGATGTTTCTTCTCTTGGATAATTGGCTTTAACGCTTTTTTTTTTTTTTTTTTTTTAACATGCATTTACAAAATTTTGAAGATTGGCATATTTTATTATTATTCCAGCATATGTAATTTTTACTTAAATAAAAATAAATAAAATGACTATGTGTCCTTTTGAAATACTCCACCCAGTTTTCTAACTTCGATTTCTGATTAACAAGAATTGTAAAAAAAGTTTGACCCAAGACAATTCACTTGTTTCGAGGCTAACTTAATTCGCCAGTGTAACCTTGAATATTCATAGAATTATATAACAGATTGTATTCTGTTTGTTTGTTTTTTTCAACTATATACACACACATATTATACATACATACACACAAACACGTATACATACGATTAAAACAGCAATATATATAATAGAAAAAGGTTGGTACAATGCAAAATGGCATTATTCATTAATTTTGCATGTTCATTTAAATGGAGTATAAATCAGTCCACAGTTCTTATTCCTGCTGTTTGTTTTGTAAATTAAATATGTGTGTGTTTGTGTGTGGGGGGGATGTATGGGCACCCTCAGCAGAAGTTTAAGCGCCCTTTGTAATTTTCGTCTAGCTACGGCCCTGAATGAAGTGAAATAGTTATAATCATTAAGGGATTCATAGTTAAATATACTGGTAGTCCCAAAAAGGTGGTAACATGCTTTCTCTGTTAGAGATAAGTGAACATTGAAATATTTCACAATTAGAAAGATTTTATTTTCCATCACACAAGACCATTAGAAGAAACCACGTAGCTGTATCTTTAAACTCTACTGAAATACTATGAACGAAAAAATTTGACTTAGGCTACTCTTTCATACCACGTCAAAGGCTGTTTCATCAGTAAAAACGAACATAAACAAATTGACGGTGGAATTTCTTATGTCAAAAATACATTAGTTTCCAAAATTAATCACTAGATGGGGGACATTTGGGATATAAAAATAAAAACGAGATTGTGTGTGTGAGGCCATTCTTATTTAAAACTAAATATTCCAAAATCTGCTAAAATTATTTACTATATAATATATCAAAAAAATAATTAACTTATGTAAAAATTACTTAATACATAATTTTAATTAACAAGCAATTGGTAATTCCAAGATCATCAGAAAGAATAAATATTTGAAGTATTTTTTTTATAATACAAAAGGAAAAATAAACACAAGTTCAAAGCTAATCCTAAATATTTCAAAATTTCTTATTATTATGGAGAAATACAAAGTTTCCAAAAGTAATCACTAGATGGCGACACTATTCATTTCCTGAGCGGATCTCGGTATACGGGCATGCGCATTGAATGGTTCATTAGTTAGGCGGGCGGCGGCTAGACGCTCTTGTGTTTATTTCATCTCTTCCTTCCAACCAGATAGGTGGTGTCCGACCACGTGCTGTTATTTTGCCCAGTTAAGTCCAAGGATAATCTCTGCTAAAACAACGGAAAGGGGTAAGTGGGACTCCCCACCTTGGGTTTTTCTTGTTGTGCTTCAAAATAATAGTTCATTTATCCAATTCTGTACAATATTTATAAGATGATTAATAGTATTTACAATGTGTTTACACGTGGTTTGCCAATTGTCCAGATGGACGCTCGCATGTTCAGCCCCATAACTCCTGGATTAGCAGCCCTAGCCACTCGGTATAAATTCTATGTGATAGAACATTTTATCAGCTTTCAGTATTTCGCACTCAATTCTTTCCAAGTCCATGGTTAATGAGCAATAATTTTTAATCCATAGTGTGGTTATCGCTCTCGTTTGAGACCACCGTCTTTCGCTTTTACTGTTTCTTTTTTAATAAATATCCCTCTCAACCTTCTTAAATCTTTTGATCTTAATTAGAATCCCTTAGAAAGACCACCACTGAGGGCACCCCGCCTCTCGACCTAGTTTCTTCGTGCAGATAATTGGCCGTAATCCCACAACAATAAGATCCTCAACATTTTTACTGTAGGAAACCCATCTGGTATTTTCTTTTACGATTCAAGATATTTCAAAAAATGTGACAGCAGTTTATTGTTTCAGACGCCCCATTACTAAAATTTAAAATTTATTTTGTTTAACGGAAGAATAATACGAAAAGAAGTCTGTAAATTCTTAGCATAAAAATGTATTAACGGAATGTTCGGTTTCTTATTCTAATAATTTTTAAAGTACTAAAGTAATTTTTTCAAGTGATGAACTTCAAGATGGTCATTAAAAAAGAAAGTAATGCATTTTAACCAATTTTATGAAATATTAAATTATTAATTATTGATTTTTAAATAAAATAATGTTATTTCATTTTGATCTAAGATAATGATTCTTTGTATTTGTATTATGTAATTTTAACTGTTGGTCTAGTCTCATTTCAAAGTACTTGTTAGCAATACTTTTAATTAAATGATTTATGTGATTATCCAGAGGGTCAGTTTCGAGCATATGTTCTTTAAGTTATTTAAAAAGTTTTGTGATATTTATTGTGTTAATACATTCGATTTTTCAAGCTCTTAAACAGAATCATATTTCTTTTTTAAACCTAAATTTCTTTTTAAATCTCGCAACTGCAGCAAACTGGACAGGAAAGTAACATTCCTTCCCAAGCTAGCATATTTATTTATTCAAGAGTATAAAATGAACAACACGTAACTGGAAAATAAAAAAGAGAACGAAAAAAAGAACCCCTTGGGATTTATTTAAATTCATTATTTTAATTTATAGTATTTCACGTAATGAGTCTTCATTACGTCAGATACTATAAATTAAGAGAATGTTACAGCTAGATAACATGCATAGAGACTGGTTTGTAACGATCTCAAATTGACTAGGATTCATCCCCAAAGCTTTAACATGTAGTGTAATGTGTGTTGTGTTCCGATTTACAATGCATAGTTAGCTTTTTTTTCTACCATACCTAGTTTTTTTTTTCTTTTTCTCTTTTGGAGAAAATTTCCTGTAAAACCAAGCAAACTATCAAAATTTAATTGTAGCCATTATTTTGCCCTAAATATGACATAAATAAAATTTTATGATTAATTAAATCTGTACAAAACTAGAATTTTTTCATTGAAAAAGAAAAAAGAGGCTTTGATGTGAATTTTGTCCTTTTTTTTTTTTTTTCTCGAAATTGCGTTAAACACATATTTATTATTTATAAGAATGCATTGTACATTTATTGAAGAAGGTTTCAGAAATTCAGTTTGATTAGGACTTATCCCCAAAGCTTTAACATTGTAGGGTTATAATGTGTGTTCTGACTTACAATGCATTGTTAGCTTCCCCCCAGTCTTTTGGATAAAATTTCCTGTAAAAGTAGGCAAACGAGGAAAATTTATTTGTAGACAATATTTTGCCCTAAATATGGCATAAATAAAATATGTTATGATTAACTAAATCCGTAAAAAACTATACATTTTAATTATACATTTATTATACATAATTATTAATACATTTTTAATTAATAAAGGAGAGGTTTTAATACTATTAATTTATAAGAGTTTTGTCCTTCATTTTTTTCTCGAAATTGCATTACGTACATAGTTATTATTAATAAAAATGATAGTACATTTATTGAAGAAGGTTTCAGAAATTTTTAGCCAGTTTATGGGGGGGGGGGGCTATAACTTCTTGTCCCTCAATTTTATCACACTATCATTGTGCCACAACCTTTCATACTTGATCACATTCAGAAAGCGTTATTAGTCATTAGTCACAATTTTTTTCAAATATTGAATTACAAAATTAATTTAATTAACTTAGTATACTTTACTGTACAATTAATGTAATTAAATAAAAATTACATATCACAATTCAAATTATTTGTCATGCTAATATTAAATATTGAAAATTTTATATAAATATGTTTTCGTTCGACTATTTATGTATTTTTCCTTCCTTTGATCAGCTTGTTTGATATTTATGAATATAAATAATT
The DNA here is from genome assembly GCA_038373885.1 of Cheiracanthium punctorium. Lineage (NCBI taxonomy): Eukaryota > Metazoa > Arthropoda > Arachnida > Araneae > Cheiracanthiidae > Cheiracanthium > Cheiracanthium punctorium. Next base: position 26,043 of record JAWZYV010015125.1, on the reverse strand, counting down.
AGTTTAATACCTTTATGCCATGATTTCTTTATTTTTTTATTATTATTTTTTTTAACGGGAGCTTTGCTAAAGCTAAGTCAGTATTCAATTACTTAATCATAAGTTGCCTAAACATTTCTGATGAGTTTAAATATTTGTTTTTCTGCATAAATATAATCCATTACTAATATTATTCTGTATCCTATTACAATATAAATATTCTCTGGTAAGTAACTTAATTAAGATTTGCAATCAAAATAATGATTGTTTATTATCAATACACTCAAAATTTTCTAATAATTTTAATTTTATGTTAAATTCATTTATATTGGGCCAAACAATAAAGTTTTTGTGCCCAGGACACTTTTAAAACTTTGTGCCCCTATACATAGCTCTAAACTCAATTTTTTGGCCTGCTTCTGCATGTGTGCACAAGGCACCGGCCCAAATGCGTGAGCGATAATCAGAATGTGTATTTATTCAGAACAAGCGCAGTCAATTTATGACACTTAGTTTTTTGATTTATCTGTATTATTCATATATATTTGCATAGTCACAGTAGTAGCTTATTATTACTATTTTGTAGCTTGTTGAACCAAAATTATGCTTGGAAATTTTAAACAAAATATGTAGTTTGTACTGCCTAAAATTGTCCAAAAGTTTACTCAAGTGCTAAAAGAAAAAATGAGGAAATTTGTAATATGCAATTTTATTGAAAAAAAAAAAAGTTTTACTCTATTATAGGACAGAATTTTAGGTTTTTGACACTTATTGTCAAAAAGGGGTTTTTGACATGACAGTTAAAACCATGGTTAAAACTTGATAAAACCATCCATGGTCAAAAACTTCCCAACCCTGAGGGGAACGCGTTGGGCAGTTTGACCCCCCGGAAGGAAGAGGGGTGAATTCGCATACCTCCTTATTCGGGACCACGTGCCAGCTCTTCGCCTCTCCTTTTGCTCCGATCATTTTAGTCACTGCGAAGCATAGGGGTGTCTAATCTATGAGTATTTTAAGGTCTTTGATAGGGATTAAAAAAGGACACTTTTGAGTTCCACGAGAATGCTACAGGTAGATAACATGTATAGAGACTGGTTTGTAACGATTTTAAAATGACTGGGATTTATCCCCGAAGCTTCAACCCTTTGAGGCGCAACCCTTTCTGTACCGGCACAGCCATCTGTCGTCAAAAAAGGGTCTCTAGATCTGTGGCACGCGACGAACGTTTCGATCGTCCGCCATCTTGCTGGTAGTTAAGTCGAGCGATGGCAACGGCGGCCCTTTTTTCAGCATTGGGCAATCCATCCAGGTGTTCTCTCGTTCTTCCATTTTTCAGCAGATGTCAGTGCTGTTAAGAATAATCGTGACCATTTTTTGACGGGAAATGACGTGCTAAAAACTAAAGGATGGAGCTATGTCACCCGCAACTGTTTTTATAGAAATCCAATCTATTCTTCGTGACTGGCAACAGTCAAAACGTCAGAGCTTGGTGTTCCCAGAGCGGCAACACTGCGCGTTAAAGGGTTGACATGTAGGTTCTTATGTGTGTTCCGTCTTACAGTGCATAGTTAGTTATTTTACTTAAGTGAACTTGGTGAAAACTTATTTATTAAAGAGATAAATTGCTAAGTTATACCCCTGCCTGCACTCTACACCTGTTCATATCAAAACTAATATTGCAGAAAGAATTAGCTCAAGGTATTATTATTTGTAAAAAGGTTATTATTCTTTATGTTGAATTTGGAAAAATAATTATAATAAAATTAAACTGCCATATATATATATATATATATATCCAATATATGCACTAAGTTGTGTAGGTAGTATTATAAATGATTTGAAATTAGCTGCTTCTGCGCGTTCATGACTATGTGATTTAGATCTTCTTTCTTATGCATATCAGTTTCTTTTGTCACATTTCACTTTTGTTATATATAATGGCTTTTACGTTTATGTTATCCTATTCGATATTTATGCACTTTTCTGTTTTGTGTACTCTCGCTCAATGGATTAATGGGATATCCTTATTACGTAAGTTTGGCTGTCTTATATTATATATATATATATACTATTTTGTTTTATTATGCTGCAAAGTGCGCTAATCCTTCAGAATATATTTGTGACATTCTCTATTAATGAACTGTTATATGCGTAAACAATAAAAATATCTCCAGAATTTAGTTTTTATTTAGGTTTCATCTGAAAATTTTAACCGATACCCTAAAATTACGTACCACCAACTTTTTTGCCATTTTGCCATTTATTGTATATGCCTGTCACCAGTATTTAAGGAACAAAAGTCTAAATGAGTGTTTTTGAGTTCACCCAGTAAAAGAATATTTCATTAAACAGCAGACCAGTAACATTGTGTTAACAAACCTTTAACATCACGTTTTTATTATTTATTTATTTTTTTTTTTATAGTAATACTTTTATAAACACAAATGACAGTCAAAAAAATGTGACTGCGAGTTTTAGGCGAGGAAAATTTTTTGACGATTTTTTCTGTTTCAAAACGAGGGTGGGACTGTTATGCGAGGGCGACTATTACATGAGTAAAGACGGTAAAAGCAGTGCTCCTTGTTCTCATACTGTACAGTATGGGAACCTACAATACCCCTACTCTACAGCAGGGGTATTGAATACTTATTGCAAATTTCCTTTTTTACATTTATTTAAATTATTTATTATTCACCTTTTTCATTTGAATCATTCTGAAAATATTTCCAAGATAATTTTGAGCAAAAGACCGCACATAGTCCTCAAAGCAGGCCCTGATTAACTCACAGGTCCACAGGGCTAGGCCAATTAGGTGATAGGGATTCAAAAGCATTAAATTTTCGAATACCTTAAATCACAATTCAAAAATTAATATTTTATTTATTTACTTTTTTTATCTTGTAGAAAGAGATCGTTATTTCTAATTTCTCTCTCTCATGTTTACTTTTCTCTCTGTTCTAAAAAAAAGTAAGGGCCGCTGTCAAAGCTTGTTGGGCTATCTCCTCCTAAACGGTGGGGATTTGAGTTTCGACTAAGGTGTCCACAGATTCGAAAAATTCTGAGGAACCTGATAAGCTGACTTAAATTTCGAAAATCGAACTATTTTAGAAAATATTATTAAAAACATGAAAAAATAAAACATAATGGTTGCCAGATTTGGAGTAAAATCATTCATTCCTTTGCAACAAAGCAATTCCAAGTATGTAGAATCGAGTGAAATTGACAAACATGCAGTAGAATAAACACCCATTTTACGCCTAATTAAAAAGTATATGAAATAAATAGCTCAAAGTGTGTTACACAAAGTAGAGAATTTCAAATAGTAAGTTCGCTTAGACAACAGGAGTTTAGAATGAGCGACTATTCGTTTTTCCAAAACAGAATAACTCATTGTAACTGATTTTAAGAGCCCCATCTTGGCATTAGGAATGATCTGGCAAAATAGTATCTTTCCAAGCAGGGTGAATAAGCTTAGAGTTCCAGAATGCTGGAACCCAGTATCTTGAAAATGAAAAATAATTAAAGTGCAGATTATTTTAAAGCCAGTTCAGTCCAGCTGCAGTATTTGCTTCCAGTAGACATATTGGGTGGCGTTAACTATGTCATTATAGCAGTTTTTGTACACTTTGAATATTTGCAGCGCGGCGAGATGATATAATTCGTGGTGCTAAATACGTCAATCTGCAAAGGATTATGTATGTGAAAATATGGATAACGGTTTACCGGGAACCTTACATGAGCATGCGTAAATCGCCAAGTAATGAAAAGTCACCACTGTTCCGTAGTTTTTATCAAAGAAAACATATGGAGTACTGTTTTCTTTGAGCTAATTATTAACTATATATATACGCAAGTCGCGAAATTATGAAAAATCGCCATAACTGGCTGATACGCAAGGTGTTCCATGGGTTTCACATTATTAAAAATAGTGCGATGTTTAAATTTTTATGTTACAAGGAACGTGCAAGAACCAAGCAATGTGTAGCTCGGTAACATTCTATCTGAACCAACCTTTGGGTTTTGCTTGTTGAAATCGTGTCTTTTTTTACAAAAAAAACCCTCATTTTCAGTATAAACTATATTTTTATGTTACTTTATTGGGTACACAAAGTTAAACGTTAATCTTTTTATTGCAATCTACATTTATAAAATAGTTAATGAAATTGCTAATAAATATTACAAAGATCAAAACCATGTACATTCATTTTTCTCAAATTTATTTTGTATGCAACCCCGCAGCACGAAAAGTGCCGTAAATTTAAGCAGCTGTAACTCGGTGAATTTTGGTCGTAAAAGGACGATATTTTTTTTTCATTGTGCATTAAATTGTATAAAGAAAATTCTTCTAAATATAACTGATAGGACCGGGGGACCGTATAAAATTTAAATTCCGTAGTTTTTAAAGAAATTGATTTATTGACTTAATTTTTTTATATAATAGATTATACAATTCAGAGCATTTTTGCAATTGGAATTAGGTGTCTCTGACTAACGGTTCAGGAAATAGCCATTGGGCACCGTTAGCACTGGACATCCTATAAATCACTATGCATGCATAGCTTGCAAATATTATCGGCCTTGATAAACAATAACTTACACGCGCATAGCATACTTTCATTTTCAAGTTAACGGCATAAAATGTTTGACAGAAAAGCACTCCGACATTGAGAGGGCACAGTTTTAGTTTATTAATTCCGTCTATTGCAGTGCAACGTTAGAGTTGTGAAGTAATGCACAATTAAGGAAGAGATTTTAAGACAAATTTAGTTTAAATTTTAGAAACGCAGTCTATGTTTGTAGTTTAAACTAAATTTGTAAATTTGATTATAATGGGTGTTGCTTATGATGGAATATATTGGGGGAAAATGTGGCAACACTTCTTTCTTTATGAATCACGTAGTTTATATTCATCCAATCGTGCAGAGGGGGGAGGGGGGGGGCAGACTCTTCGAGTGATATAAGATGTATTTTTTTGGTCACATTTTTATGCTTGTTCGGAAGACGGATGTTTTAATGCTTTTTAGAAGCTTTTGTCGTGGATCAACTTTATTTTTTTTAATTTAGTAATTTTAAAGAGTAATTCACCTCTGAACTTATTGTATCTGTAAAGTCGTTTATACATTACAAAGCTAAGGGATTAGTTAGCAAAAACTTTCGTCTTCCTCAAAGGGATACGAACACGCACATCATTAACTCTTGCCAATCACGATTGCTTTCAAAGACAAGCGCCTTATCCACTAGGCTAGAGAAGCGACAGCCGTGCCATCCAAAGTTAAACTTTTGAGACGTGACCTCGTGGAAGCGAAACAATATTCACATTTGTCAAACATTCACTGAAATTCCCGTACTGCGCTGGAATAACCGACAGCGATCAATTGAACACGAAAACATTTTAAATTTCGTACGTATTAGAGCTGAAGCAAACCGCATGTATTCGGTACTAAGATACGGATAATCACTCAGACTCGAAGTAACGAATTGTTACTTTTCGGTTGATATCGTTACTCGATCCGAAGGTTTCGGATCGAGCAGCTTCGAACTTCGAATACAGACTGCCAGGCGAACAGATTCCAGTAATCGAGTACTAATATCTTCTGTTATTTGTTACTGGCAGTTACTGGATATCGGATCGCGGTTTCAAGGGGGAAAATGACTTTCGAGTGTGCATTTCGGATCGACCAGGTTCGAACTTCGAATACAAGACTGCGGGTGGGAGAAAATGAATTTTGGTATTTGAGTAATAGTATGTTCCGTTCCGTTACTAGGTACCGGAAGTATTATGGATTCTCGCTGTTTGAAGGGAAAAATCAGTTTCGGTATTTGAGTAGTAGTATGTTCTGGTTGCAATTCGTTTGTGCCGAGCCGAATGGTATCGTTTTGATGAGGTTTGGAAGAATCCGTATGTATCGTTACAGTTATGGAGATGGATATACTATCTGCTGCTCTATTGATATGGGTCGTACAATGGGAGGATAGGATCCGGTGTATAGCATGTTCTTATGCGCAGTTGAACTTTTTTTTGCGGGGGGGGGGGAGGAGGTGTTCTTATAATTGTAGAGGAGCAATACATATAAGAGAAGCATGTTAGTAAGGGGTGCTAATTTCGGGCTTTCTAACATTTTGGTACTAAATAGTGGTGCAATCAGAATTCTTTCTTTCAGGGTGGTTCCGAAGCAGGATTGCGAACTTAACTTTTTCTTTTTTTTTAGCTAGAATCGAAATATGAGTAATAAATAACAAATTATTTAAATACACCTTTTAAAAAATATATTTTTATAAAGTAAACGAATTCACACATTTTTATTATTTAAAATATTATTTGGAACTAAAAAAAATATTTAGCATGGAAACCTAAACACATTTTTTAAGTAATTGTTTAAAAAATATATAAAAAAATTGTGAGCGACCCGGGATTTCTATGCCCACTCCTGCGTAAGCCACTGGTATTAAAATAATTCAATGAAGTTCAGTATGTTTCTAAAATGTCGGCGTTTAGGGGGCCATCTGCCCTATTTTATGGTACATTTTATTCCATGAACTCATGGAATACGCATAGACCGGTGCAACCATTCTTTCTGTATGAAAGGAGTGATAATTTTTGTTTAAAGAATGCTCTCATATATGCACCCACAGAAGGGGCTAACCCCTTTCATCCCAAAAGTGCAGAAATAGAACTGGAAATATCTTAAAAATAGGTAATTCTCATTGAATAAAACAATTTTAATTTAAAATATGGTAATTTTTTAATTTACTTCGAAAAATGGTCCAGCAAAAGAAGATTTTGATATGAAATAAGAACTCACAAATAATAAAGATATTATGCTTTTAGAGACGCAAAGTAGTTGATATCATACTGAGATCCCCTGCCCTGTGAATTTTATATATGTGGCCCAATCCCTGGATCTCAGTATTCGAGAACCCGCTCCCAGAAAAAACACGAGTCACAAGCTTTCCTTTACACTTTTTATGATAAGAATGAACAGGTTAAACCAGCGTTCAGAATTATAAAAAGGGGGGGGTTGAGAAAAAAAAAAGAATGGCATATGTCTTTGGAAGATTTCTATGTGCACTCAGTAATTCGGATAATTTAGCATTGTATAAAACCATAAATGTGTATAAAAACAATCTTTAAATCAGAGAAAATAAGCTCTAAATACAACTTTGTACAACTTCGCTAAAAAAAATTCTTTTTGGTTATGGGTTTATGTATGGGCGGCATATACCCATAACAACACTGTCCCGGATGTGTTGTTATGGGGCACAATATAACATCCTATTACCGATTCTATTAGTAGTAACGAAAGTAACGAGTAACGAATACTTAGTAACGAATTGCGAACATCTAAGTAACTAATACATACGGATACTCATTTTGTCGTTACTTTTACAGCACTAGTACGTATAGAGTTGAAAGATGGCTTCAATCGCTTTTATGAATGTTGTTTAAGGAATGAAATCCACAAGTTTTAAAATCAGTGTTTGAAAACAGCCAAAATGAAAAAGTTTCGTTAGTTTTAGAGAAATAACTCTTTCATAATTTAAAACTGAACATTTTTTTTTCAAATTCTTTTAGTATGTTTTTGTTAGTGACACACGCATACGCACACACAGCAAAAGAGCCTAGGAACCTACATACCAAATTTCGCGAAGGGAGTAGCGCCTTTTTTATATTAGGAGTCTACTCAAAATCTAATTTTTATTATTTCAAGAAGAATGAGAGTCAATGAAACTGCGCGATTTTACATCGTACAAACTCCGTTCAGATCTCCTTTTAAAGCGCATTTGGAAATCACGAAGAAGAGTCTCTTGCACCACTTGGATACAACGAATACTTTTTGAGGAGAACGCGCTGGCGGCAATTGCAACATCCAGTTCTGTGTGGAATAGACAGCACTGCTCGCTCGCCGCTGCCACCCTTTACTTTATTAAGGTTTGTGTGGTTGGCTTTTCTTCTGTGTTCGGATAGGGCTACAGAGCGAGCCGCTGTGCTGGATATCACGAGACAAGCCTGTTTTTTCTTCTCGTTTCTGTGTGCATTAGGATTGTAATTAGGGATACCAAAAAATAGGCCCGTCCCGTCTCGCAAAAAATCCCTGTACGATAATGATAAAAACATCGGTCTCGCATAGCAACTGTCACTGTCCCACGCTGTCTCGCGTCCATCTCTAGTTACGTCAGCGGTTCTCAACCTTTTAATCCTTTGAGGCGCAACCCATTCCCAATGCTGAAAAAAAGCTCAGCCGTGGCCATCGCTCGACTTAACGACCAGCAAGAGGGCGCACGATCGAAACGTTCATCGCGTGCCACAGATTTAGAGACCCCTTTTTGACGACAGCCGGCTGTGCTCGCGCACAGCCAGCTGCGTCAAAAAAAGAGTCTCTATATCTGTGGCACGCGATGAACGTTTCGATCGTCCGCCCTCTTGCTGGTAGTTAAGTCGAGCGATGGCAACGGCTGCCCTTTTTTCAGCATTGGGCAATCGATCCAGCTGTTTTCGCATTCTTCCATTTTCCAGCAGATGCAGTGCGGTTAAAAATAATTGTGACCCTTTTTTTACGGGAAATGACGTGCTAAAAAGTAAAAGATTCTCGGGGAGCTAGGTCACCCGCAACTATTTTTATAGAAATCCAATCTATTCTTCGTGACTGGCAACAGTCAAAACATAAGAGTTCGGTGATCCCAGAGCGGGACCACTGCGCGTTAAAGGGTTAACGTCGCCCCCTCCCCAACAAAGGCTAACTTACGGTGGTGCTCCCCCCCCCTCACATTTTTCATCATGCATTCAGTTTTTAATCTTTAACAATGAACATTTTAAGCGAAAATGGATGTATTTTTGAGTAAAAATGAGAATAAATAAGATTATTTTTTTTTTTAAAACACGCATCACTACTTGCTCTTTGGTTTTTCTCGGGCCCCCTGCAAATGCTCTGCGCCTCCCTTGGGGGTCGCGCCCCACAAGATGAGAAACGCCGAGTTTCATAGTATGTTACGTACATTTACTTAGCATGCTTTCAGGAAACTTTGCTGTCAGGCAGTGCAGTCAGAGATGCACGTAAATTTTATCGAGGAATTCAAGGCTCGCCAGACACGTAGCCAAAGGGTTGCATTTGGGGGCAGTGCTCCCTCCTGAAAAAAAAAAAGAAATTGCTCCCTTCCCCCTGAAAAAATGTATTCCTCTCCCAAAATTTTGAAAATAGGTAGAATAGGGATTTTAAAAAAATCTGATTTAAAGAAATTTTAACATTTTAAAGCTCTCAGATCCTGTTTTTACATTTCGAATGTATACAGCAGCATTTTATACACAGGGTTCGCGTTTACTCCGATTTTTGAGTAATTTACCCAAATTTTGTTGACTGTGCTGCATAAAATTAGCTCTGGATGGGTTTTGCATATGAAAAAAGAAAAACAATATATCTCAAAATAATGGGCCTTTGTGACTCACTTTTATCGCACTTCAATGCGATTCCTGATATAAGTACTAATGCCATCTATCGCAGCTCATATATATTGTCTCAACATGAACCAGCATTGAAACGCAAAATAATACGTAAATCAGTATTAAAACAGAATCCAGGTAAAAATATAATTAAATTAAAACCTGCAATGAAACGATAAAAAGCAATGACATAAATAAACTGTCCAAAAGTATGCCTACGTTATACTTAAAGGACCTCCTGGGGAAGGAGAAAAAGAAAACAATTAAAAAATGCATTGCATCCTGAGGTACACCCCACTCCTTGTCGAATCGCCTGGCTACGGGATCGAGTCACACCTTACCATGCGAGTCATTTTCGATTAATATTTCTTCTTCTTTTCTAGAATTGGACTGCGCATTGTTGCTTTCGTCCTGGGTCAATCAAGAGCGCCATGTCCAGCAGAGAAGTCGTCGGTCATCTGAAAGGTGCAAGAGATCCGATCAACGTCGAGTGGGAGATTGCAGATTTCCTGTCGCTGCCGGCTCAAGTGGATGAATCTCGTCGCAGCTCCACGTTTTTCTTTTGCGACTCGACCTGGTATCTTAAACTCTATGCGAATGGCGAGACAAGGAATTCCTCAGAAGGACACATCGGGGTGTATCTTTTTAAAAAAGGTTCGGGACCTCCTGTAACCGCGACCTACAGTCTCTTTTTTAAGAGGACTGATGGTATGGAAGTAATACTGAAGGAAGAGAAAGACACATTTGGAAAGGAAAGTCACGGATGGGGAGAAACGGAGGCCATCAAAAGATCCGACCTGATCAAGAGAAAATCCAAGTTCTTGCCGTCAGGCGTTCTCACCGTCGTCTGTTCAATGAGGAGTGACGAGACACGAGGAGTCGGAGGTGAGTATCCACGTAGAATGTCTCCTGTTTCGAAACTTTTCACCTAGAGTTTGATTAAAATAAATTCTCTGCTTCTCAAAACATACTCTAAAAAATCTGGAGTGACCTCACTCGACTTTCCGAATACTGGATCTTTACAACGCGTTTAAATTAAGTGAATTCAACTCAGTTGGATGCAGTGTTCAGACGCTAGCGTACTTCAAATAATTTGAGTGTATAAACGCAATGCACAAGAATACTTTCTTGTAGCCCTGTAAAAAAATGTAAATCCTACACAAACGAATATCCGTACAGTATGTAAGACAGTGACCTGTAATACTCGTACCTAATTTGAGCTCAATAGAATTCACCACACAGCGCAAGTTCAAGAATTTCCGTCCAAGGCCGTAAATATATAAGAAATCTTTTTATCAGCCCTATACAAAAACAATATACTAAAAAACCCTGTACAAAAAGTCCTATATATACTAAAACCCATGCAGGTTGTATGACGGTGACCTATAATATGCACACCCTATTTGAATGCGCCATTTAGAGTCCAGCACACATTAAATGATTTGCGGCCATAAGCCGTAATGTATAAGAATTTTATTTTTGGTGATCCTGTGAACAAACTACCAGCTGTACATACACCAAAATCTATGCAGGTTATGTGACTGTGACCAGTGGCGCACACAGGATTTTCTCTTGGAGGGGGTCCAACTTATTAGATGTGACACCAACCACACCACCTTAAAAAATGAGAACAAAATATTTTCTCATGACCACCTTCTCAGACTCCTCGCGCTTCAATATACTTCAAAGTTTTTGAATTACATTTTCATTTACTTAGCTTAATTGCTAAAAATAAAAAATTTTATAAAGTTTTACAGCATCTTAAAATGTCAAAAATGATATTATGATTTAACGAAGCAAAATTGATAACGCTCTTGGGAAGGGTCCAGACCCCCTGGACCCCTCCCTTGTGTGCGCCACTGACTGTGACCTTTAATATATATACCCAATTTGGACTCAATCGAATGCACCTGCGTATTTTCAAGAATTTCCGTCAACAAGTTAAAATGTCTAGGATTTCTCTTTGCAGCCCTGTACCAAAATCTCTACCGGTCGTGCGAGTGTGGTCTATCGTGGAGAACGACAGTTTTACGAGTGACGCAGCGTACACCAACGAACCAACCGTCAACAAACTGTGACACTATAGTATGCAGCTAATTCTGGTCTTTTTGCCGTGTCCGATTTTTCTCGAAATCCGCTCTAACGATTTTTTAAATATTAATATATGATTTTAATCCGTGCTGAAATCGGAGACTGGCGGCGCCCGTTCATTTAGGAAAACTCGTTTTATTTATTTAATTTTAAAATGGGGACTGTTTAACTCCCGCGTAATAATACAGAAAACAACTTCATCGGAGTACTGATTACGCATGGCCAAGCGGTTTCGCGGAAGAGTTACTGGTCCCTGTTTTTCAGGCACATCCAATAGATTTGTAACTTTGGATGGCAATTAAATATCTATGGGACACAAATTTCATTAGCTACATAAGATGTCTACTGATGGATCTCTTATGGATGTCACAAATACCTTTTCAATAAATATCTTTTTCCGGACTATTAGATATCTATAAGCCCTCTAAGGATATCTTATAGAGGCAGCAATTTAGATGTGTCCTATAGATATATATTTTTCTCTGCATATTGTTTTTCTAATGGCCGGCCTCTGCGTGAAGGCTTTGGCCCCAACAGGCCGGAATTGTTGGTCTCTTTATTATGCGGACACCTAGTAGGTGGACCAACGGCGCCCCCTATGAAGGGACAGACATGACAACCACGGTCAGTCGGGGATCGAACCCCGGCCACCGGGAGTTGAACCCTAAACCGGAGTACGGTGCTTTACCGACCCTACAACTCGGTCGGCTTCTCCGCATATAAATATCCTTTAAATGTCCTGGTTGTTATAGATCAGTTTGGATATCTATTGGACATGATTTGGACATAGTGTGTTGTGCGGGTATAATTTACTTTCTATTTCTGGTACACTTGGCAAAATTGCACAAACCCAGTTGGCAAAAGTAAAAAGTTGGTAATATCGTTGATAAAAAAAATAGAGAAATTGGTAAAAACCGATATTTGACTTGGCAGTTCATGGACATCTCCCCCCCCCACTTCTTACCAAGGGCTCTGGGGGAAATGGCAAGAAAGAGTTGTATAGTCACTTTGATCATTTGCCATCAGAATTAATTTAAATATTTAAAGCTGTGTGCACGGGGATAGCTTGCTCTGCATGTAAATATTTTTACCCGATTTAAACTGGCACTATTTTTTTCAGGCCCCGCCACTAAAACAGGTCACCAGAGGTCACTGCCGTGATGTTTCAAGAGCAGCGCTTACTCGAAACGATCTTATAGTATATATAGTCAATGCGTTTCATCTCTTCATTTCGATTAGCTCTGATTCAGAATTTTATTTCAGGTACCGAGAAATTGTTGAGCGACTTGAAAAGCCTCTCCATCAGCGGCGACGAAAGTGACGTCACCGTCCGGGTGCAAAGCGAAGAATTCCGACTGCACAGGGGCATCCTGGCAGCCCGCACTCCCGTGTTCGGCGCCATGTTCAAGCACGACATGCAGGAGAAGGCCACGGGAGTCGTGACAGTCGTGGACTGCGAAGCGGGTCCATTCCGCGCATTCGTGCAGTATCTGTACACGGGCAGTACGGATGGGCTCTCCGAAGAGAACGTGTTCGGCGTGTACAAGACGGCGGACAAGTATCAAGTGGACGAACTGAAGAGGAGCTGCCTGGACTACATGAAGCTCAATCTGTCCGTTGACACCTTTTGTGAGACTCTGGGTTTGGCGCTGCAGCACGAGGAGCGGGACCTCGTCAAACACGCAACGGACTTCCTGTCTGAGAACGCGCGTGACATAATGGTCAGGGAGGACTGGCAGACTCTCATGAAAAGCAACACTAAAGAAATGTGTGAATGTATCGGGCAAGCTTTTGTTAGGAAAGACCAAAAACTAGCAGAAGCTGTAAAAAAAATGATCTGAAAACTATAAAATGTATTTTTTTCTGCACTACTCCATGCTGAGATGACAATACAATTGTGATGATAGAGGGTGTCCCAAAAACGTGGTAACGCACTTTTATTCTTTATCTGTCAGAGATAAGTGGAGAGTGTCAATTGAAAAAAATGTTCAAAATAAAATTCCGTTTCGAAAAAATTCCTCTCGTTCATTTACAAAAAGTGACACTTTTTAACTCTGTATACCAACCCCGTACAAAAAATTTCCCAATCAGTAAAATGTACCCCACACACTCATGAGGTGACATACAAAATTTCAGAATTATATTTTGAAACGTGTCAGAGATATGTATATAAATATAATGCTGGCTTAAACCACTTTTCCATGGCTCTCGAAGGGGAAAAAATCACGTCGAAGGATCGTATTTCAGGGGTCTTAGAGAAATGACGAAAAAAAATTTTTTTTCACTCTAGCAATCAACGCTTATATTCAAAATCATATAGTCCACGATCACCTTTCTTTAAAAATATATCTAAGACGTATGATAAAAGGCTGAAATTGGGTAAATAACCTCATGCTTATAGGGGCACATTTTACTGACTGGAAATTGTTTTGTACCGGGTTCGTATGCAAATTTAGAATGTGTGACTTTTTGAAAATGAACGAGAGGAGTTTCTTCTTAACGGAGTCTTTATTTCCGATCCTATCTTGAACATGTTTTCCATGGACAATGCCCACTTATCTCTATTAGAAAAAGAATTTAAACCCGTTACCACCTTTTTAGTATCCCCTGTATATATAATATTTAATGAAAAATTTTGTACAACAGGCAGTTAAATGTTACTATTTTTTTTTAACTTTAATAAATATTTGGATCTTACATTTCTCTGTACAATGTTGTTGTTTTTGAACAAAAAGTATATGTAGTACGGGGTACCAAGGTAAAATGAACAAGTCCATTAACATCCAAAAACGCAGAAATACATATGTAGTCGAATCTCTTTTTAACGAAGTCCCAGGCACCAGCGAAATCACATTCTCTATAACAAAAATTCGTTATCCTGGTGCTGCAAATTCTTACGATAACAAAAAAAAATTCATTATAACGGAATTTTCAAGTATGAGTACAGTCATACACATTTAAGTCATACCCAGCCATTCAGGTAAAGTAATGGGGTTATCACACTAACGGTAAAATCCGAGCAACTTTTTGCTGGAACAACTTTTCCGCCGGACTTGAAGGCGGGGTTATCTTTAAGGGTTGAAAAAGTAAACAAACTTTCTCCGACGCCAAATAGTCATGGCATGTTAAGGTATCGCTGATTTGGCGAAGGTATCGCTGTTTAGGTGGTATCGTGACTCCGCAACTAGCATAACCCTTTCGTTGGTATATTCACAGCGCATGGGCGGGGATTTGTTTATGATTGTGATACTTAAAATGATTAGTCACACGAGGGAATTATGGGTCCAAAACAACATCCTAATTTTTTTATGAAGAATGAAAAATAAATTTAACTTGGTATGCATTAAACTTACTTAATATAACAATTATTTAAATAATAAGTTTATTTAAATTTGAATTATTATTCGTATTTTTAAGTTTTTGAGTGACCAGCAATTACCTCGGATTCGGGTAATTATGGGTCACTATCGGGTAATTATGAGGTAAACATGACCTAGGTGTTGTCAGGTTTTTAATAGTAAAACCTGACAACATTAAATAAATATTTTCAATTATCATTATTTAGCACACAAAAAGATGTTTTAATTATCTAATAACTTGTATTTAAGAAAAATACATTGATTTTTAAATGCAGTAAGGTTTCTTTTTAAGAGCCTGTTACAATTTGTTTCTGCTCAAAGCTCATAATTCCGGACAAAATTTCTTATTTGTACGCTATGTTTATTCTGTTATTATCAACAGCAAAGCGATTATTCCTATTTAATTTAATATGTACTTGTTTGAATTACTTCCAAAACGTCTCATTTGGGCTAGCAAAAATTTCCTGCACTTTGTTCCAGAAATTTCATTTCTACTTTTTCGTCCAAACTTTTACTTATTTTCCCGATGTAAAATGGATCATTATCCCAAAAAACACAGCAAAATATTTAAGCTCTTCAAATACAGAATGCATTGTAGCACCTTCTTAATATCTCCTAAAGAGGATTTTTTCGCAACTTCTTCCACCTTATTTTAATTTTAATTTGACTCATCACTGTTACATCAAAGTTACAGTTAAAAGTATAATATAATATTACAGAAAAATATAACAGTTAAAATAATTGCTAATATTATTTAAACAGAAATAAATAAAATAACACCTAAACCATCACACCTAAAACCAAAGAATTACCCCAGTAAGCTGGGGGATAAACCAATATACTTAAAAAATTTAAAATAATGAAGAAAAAATGGGTATGTCATGAAAAAAATAGGTATGTCGGTATGAAACTTTATAGCATTTTCTATTAAAAACAGTACCAACAAATTTGTTTTTTCAAAAATGTTTCACTGGTATGGATCTTTGAAAAAAAAAATAATGATTTTCAGAGAAAAATTTTTCAAAGATATTTTTATACAAGTATAAAATGTTTGGTTTTTCCCCTCTTATTACCTGCTCAGATACATTACTTTTGAACTTGATATATGAAAATAGAATGTATAAAAGGATGACGTGGCATAATTTAGTTTTTTTTAAATCATTTTTAATGCTGTGAAGTTATTTACCCCGCAAAGAGAGTGACTCAGAATTCTCCTATGTGACCCTACATTTATCAAAACAATGATCACAGTAATAATTAATTCGTCCAATAAAATCGACTTCTAATTCAACACCCTTGTGCGCCGCCCGCCGCTATGCTTTCATCACTTTGAGCCAAGCTACAAACTGTAGTCGAAGACGCAGCAGAAAAAAAATACTCCGATTGGCCAAAATTTTGGCCGACTCGGATTTTTTCCCTCGGAAAGGAAAAAGTTCGCCGTCGTCAAGGCAACGGCTGAGAAAATCGGCCGGAAACTTGATTTGCAAGGAAAGTTGGTCGGATTTTTCTTGCTGTGATAGGCCTATAACGTCGATTTTATTGACATTTTTCACTTACTTGAATTGGAGATGTAGTGCATTGGTTTCCTTTGTGCAAACACCTCATACTCGCATAAGAAATGACACTCTTATCTAAATAAAATGCATTTTCTAAAAAAGCTGTCATTAACATAATTTCGGATGATCAAAAACGTTTTAGAGTCTCTATACACTCGCTAAAGCTTTGGACGTTCTCAGGAGGTGAGGTTCTCATCCCAAAATTCCTGTTCACCTCTGCTGTCCTGAAATTGTTCATTTTTTTTCTTGAATCTTACAAGTAATATCATCGTCCGTCAAAGGTTCGGAGGTCATGATAGTATCATCATCAGAAATGAAATCGTCCAGAATTACATCCATAAGCACGAATGTTTCTTTCGTAATGTTCTCCCACAAAGATTGCAAGACTGTGGTTAAGTTATTTTCACCGTCGTCATCATATACATCCAATGCTGGTATGTATGTGCGGGACAGCATTTTGCCCCCTTTCTTGGCATAACGGATTCCGACGTTCGTAATATCGGAAATTTTAACATAACTTAAATGTCATTTGATTTAGGGATTACGCAATTCTTCGCCATAACGAGATTTTTGCTGCAACGGATACTCTAAACTGGGATTCGACCGTATTGAAAGATAAATCTCAATTATAAAAACGGGACGTCTGCATGGTTGGGGCAGACAATGATACTGAAAACGCTTTTAATGTACAAACCAAGGGCAGATCCTTAAATTCTCTCGGAAAGGTCCGAAAGATTGAATACCAGTCCAGAATGTTATGAGATGGATTATCGTTATCAGAAAGCCCACCCTAGTGCAAATATATTGAGCTCTGAGGGGGCATGCCCCTTGCAAACTCCTCGTGGATCCGTCCACATTGCAAATCGTCTTCTGAGATAAACGACCTAAAGGAAGGGCTAAACAATTCATATATTGTCAATTAAAATAAGCTTCCATAAACTAGTCAAAAAATGATTCAAGCAATCGAGAAGTAGAACACTTTTCTGCATAAAAGAGACAGTATCTTAAAATCCTGCGTCAATAATTAAATCAGAGAGGGGAGCAAAAAGTTGTGAAAGAATACAAATAACGAATCACAAGAATCAGAATACAAATTACAAACAATAAATCACTAAAATCAGAATATAAAAATAAATCACAATACACATCTAGAAAATAATTAACATATACACGAAGGAACTCCTAACTTTGAAAATGAATAACTCAAAAACGGAGATAGACAGAAGCACGAAACAGGTGGTATGTTCACTAAAATACTCGTAAGAATTTGCTACAAAAATTTAGCCACAAAATTTTAGTTTCAAATTACACCGATCAATGGCGCTATAAACGGCAATGCGGATGTCAGAAAGAGAGCTTCCCGGTCGACCATTTAACGTTTCTTGACAGTGGCGACAAATGTTTCACAAGTCGTCACCGTTCTTCGAAAGCATAAAGGTCCAATGATGTCCTTGGAAGAGATTGCAGCCCAAACGGTCGGTTTTAGGCAGTGGATTTTGTGCGACAAATGAAGATTTTTCTCAGAATCGCATATAGTGAAATTTATAGGTGAAGTTTCTGACTAAAAGTTCGAGGTTTCTGTATCTAATTCATACGCGCTTTTTTTTTATTAACGTGCCACTTGTTTCATGCTCCTGTCCATCACCGTCTCCAAGTTATTCGTTTCCAAAGTTAAGGGTTGTCTTCATGAAACACCCTGTATACAGGGTGTATCTAGATTCTTTCAACAGAATATTATGGAGGATAGGGCACATAATAAGGAATCAGAATCACATAGCAATGTGGGGTCAAAAACGTTGTATTCGTGTAACTGTTAATAATCACTTTATGAAAAGTGTTGAAATGTTTGCCAAATTTCTTAAGCACATTTCGCATACAATGGGCTTGTCTCTAAAAATCTCATTCTAGAAATAAAGAAGAATTTATAAACTGCGAATTTTAGTAACATGTTTTCTGAGAAAAACACGTTAGTTTTTGACAAACTATGGTCGGAAAGTTCACTGTTGTTTCAGCACCCGTTCCAATGTGATTATTAACAGCTCCACAAAGACAACGTTTTTGTTCCCACATTGCTATATGATTCTGATTCCTTATTATGTGCCCTATCTCCCATAATATTTTGTTGAACCAATTTAGATACACCTTGTATATTATGCATGCTGGTGATTATAATTAACTTTCCCCTAAAGATAAAATTCTACAGCTGAAATTTGCGAAAGGATTGTAAGCAAATTCGGTATATGGACTATAGTTACGAAATCTGGCAGTTAAGTGAACGATAAAATAGTCATTAGGGATGTTACACGCCCCCACCCCCCATGACGAAATTTTTACATACAAAGTGCGTATTCTTCGCTCCCTTATCACACACACGTATACACAAATGTGAGTTGCAGTAGTCGTAACCCCCCCCCCATGAAAAAATTCTGGCTACGCCACTGGTTCGTATTAATAGGTTTGGGTTTAGTATAAATATGGCAATTGTAAATTTTAATCTTTTTGTGTTTTCACGAATTATTCTAATAATCAAAGTAGGCGCCAGCAAGGGGTCCAGGGGGGAGGCATGTGCCCCCTGTCGGGGACCCGGTAACCCCTACTTCGAGAACTCCTGATTCATTCGTCGGTGAATTTTTAAGATAAGAAACAATCCAATTTTTAGGCCAATTTTAATTTTGAAATATTAAAAAATATACTTTTGTAGTACTTTCGCTTTTCAAAGATTCGTGAAATGATACGTTTACATTTCAACCAGAAACAAAATGTTGTGGGTGTCGGAAGTGGGGGATGTTCGCAGTGGTGCGGCGTAGGGGGGGGGGCTCCCGACCCGGGCAGAAAATTTCTAGAGGCTTGACTTATTTTAAAAAGATTAAAATGTCATGGAGTTTTGGGCGGTTTTCTCCAGATGTAACATGAATATGCCTTAGAGCCCCTTAAAATGTCCTCCGACCAAGCCCTCCACCCTTCTTCTTAGATGTATTATAAAAAAAAAGAGAAAAATTCTCTATGCAAATGATTCAGGAGCTAAGTTAAATTGTTTAAAGTTACTCTAACAGATTAAAAAATAAAAAATAAAGAACATGAAATGCTTCTGGAGGATGGGCTCAGTTATCTAAATAAATTATACTACAATAAATGAATAAATAAGTACGTAAATAAGACACTGAGCATGGTAGATGGTGGAAGTGTTAAGGTCCGTCGTTCGGGCCTACCGCGCGGCTGTCGATCTAACAGTCAGTAGTTTTTTTCGGTTTCCTACAGATAGAACGTGAATACGCGTTATTCATACGGGATGTTCGCAGTGGCATAGCGTAGGTGGGGCAGATGGGGCGCTCTCCACGTGTAGAAAATTTTTGGAGGCGGCAAAACTCCTATTGTTGACTTATTTTAAATAATATAAATATTTATATAGGTAATTTGAACTTGCAGCTGCGTTTCTATTCTAAAACTATATTCGCCTGTTAGGTGTCTTGTAATTGTTTTTTAAATCCATGCTGGATATACATAGGGGGATTATCGATAAGTTTTTTTCTGTAAGCAGGGGCTGCCTGATACGGATACGGTAAGCAAACATAAGCATCGCATCGGGGCGCCATTGCGAAAAGTCTTTCTTTGGAAGATGGCAAAAAGAGGCACCTTGTTTTTTCGTTTGAAGGGATGGCGCTCAGTATCTTTATAATAAAAACATATTCATGTGTGGGGAGGGGGCGGTGGCATATTTGGCATCTGTCCCGGGCGGCAGAAACTTACGCTATGCCACTGTACACTCGGAACCCACGTAATTTTTTTTTTTGCTGAGGTTATACAAATGCAGAAAAATTCCATTTTAGCGTGTTTTTGTGGCAAGCCTTAACAAGTTAAACTGTTTAAAGTTACTCTAACATATTAAAAATAGAATAAATATAAAACATGAAATGCTAGCTTCTTGAGGTTGGGCTCAGTTATCTAAATAAATTATGCTACAATAAATAAATTAGTAAATAAGACACTGAACATGGTAGAGGGTGGAAGTGTTAAGGTCCCTTCTTCGGGCCTACCGCGCGGCTGTCGAGCTAACAGTCTGTAGTTTTGTTCGGTTTCGTACAGATAGAACGTGAATACGCGTCAGAACTATTCGTAACATAAATTCGTAAAATCTCTCGACCAAGGCAAACCCCGTACGCAGATGCCCCTCGCCTAGGCTTGTCCTAACATAAACTGTAAACTTATACCAATATAAATTTAAATAATAATAATCTCTCTATTCTAAAAAAAAGTAAAGGCCGCTGGCGCTGTCAAAGCTTGTTGGCCTATCCCCTCCTAAACCGTGGGGATTTGAGTTTCGACTAAGGTTCCCACAGATTCGAAAAATTCCGAGGAACCTGCTAAGCTGACTTAAATTTCGAAAATCAAATTATTTTAGAAGATATTAATAAAAAACTGAAAAAATAAACATAATGGTTGCCAGATTTGCTATAAAATCATTCATTCCATTGCAACAAAGCGTTTCCAAGTATCTAGAATCGCGTGAAATTTACAAACATGAGTTAGAATGACGCCCATTTTACGCAAAAATAAAAACTATATGAAATAAGTAACTCAAAATGTGTTACACAAAGTTGACAATTTTCAAATAGTAAGTTCGCTTAGACAACAGGAGTTTAGAATTAGTGATTATTCGTTTTTCCAAAACAGAATAACTAATATCTTGTAAATGAAAAATAATTAAAATGCAGATTATTTTAAAGCCGGTTCGGTCCAGCTGGATTATTTGTTACCAGTAGAAATATTTGGCGGCGTTAACTATGCCATTATAGCAGTTATAGTACGCTTTGGATATTTGCTAGCGCGACGAGATGGTATAATTCGTGGTGCTAAGTACGCCAATCTGCAAACGATTATGTAAATGAAAATATGGATAACGGTTTTCCGGTAACCTTAAATGAACAGTAATTATAGGTTGTGAGCATGTGTAAATCGCCAAATAATGAAAAGTCGCTATTGGTGGCAAGCTATCCTATCTGTTCCGTAGCTTTTATTAACTTTACATGTACGCATGTAGCCAAATAATGAAAAATTTCCATGGGTGGCAAATTCGCAAGGTGTCCAATAGGTTTTACATTATTAAAAATACAGTATTAAAAATACAATATTATAACTTTTGAATGGCAACATTAAATATCATTGTGTTTCTGAGGATTGCAAATAATTTTTCCGTTGATTATAAGCGGAGTCCGCAGTCCAGGTGGAGTATAGCTCAGGACCCGTACAACACGGATTTCCATAACAAAATATCTTCCGTGTTATGAGGGGGTGGGGGTCTACTGTAGTGTGAAGTTTAAATTTTTATGTACCAATGAACACGCAAGAATCAAGCAATGTGTAGCTCAGTAACATTCTATCTGATCCAATCTTCGGGTTTTGTCTGTTGAAATTATGTCTTTTTTACGAATAAGCCTTATTAGGGGTCGAATGCCTCATACGAAAAGCGAGCGTAGCGAGTCTGGGGGCCTTGGCCCCTAGTACTAAAAAATAATAATCCTAAAATATAAGGAATACATTAAACAGTCATATGATGTCCCACAGTTCGGTATATTTTAATTCTTTGAATTGAGTTTAAAATAAAAAGGAAGTTATTGACAAAATAATGTGATATTCACGTCGGGTGTTTTTTTTTATCAAAATTTTTATAATTACAGTTATTGCGAATAACTTGCTGTAAGCAGGGGCGTAGCCACGGGGGGGGGTTAGGGGGGTCATAACCCCCCCATGAGAAAATTTTGCCATACAAAATGCATATTCTTCACTACATTATCACACACACGCATACATATATATGAGTTGTAGTAGTCGTAACCCTCCCCATGAAAAATGTCTGGCTACGCCCCTGGCTGTAAGTAAATGACTAAAACAACTGATACTAAGCACTCCGAGCATTTTTTAATAAAAAATGTTTATTATTTATTTTCCTCCAACCTGGAATCCCACGGCTACCATACCATGTAACTAGTGCGAAATTATACTGGCACGTACAAAGAAGCACATTTATTTTTATCCTATGTATTGATTAAAATCCATGTTATTTAAATAAGCGTGAAAGATAGTAAAGGAGGATAAATATTTTTGTGGAAGAGAATTTCGTAAGTACTTGTTTTTTTGTTAAATCACTAAAAAGGACCTTTGACTTATTGTTAGTATGTATTGTTAAAAATGTTATCAACATTTTTTAAAATTTTATTTTTAAACATTTCCCTACTAGCATTTTTGCTCGAGCCATCATCGGCTGGCTACGTGGCCGGTGGAAATCCGTGAAAAATTGCTAGTAGGGAAGTGCGTAATTTCTGTGCAGACGCTACAGAAAAGACTTGCCTTCTTTCACCGATGTTCTTTACTGTAAAAGTTCTCTGAATGCTCAGCCGAAGTCCACGTTGCGCGTGCGCAAACGCTCTGTTCTCCGTTGGGTCTTTCTAATGATAAGGCCGAACAAGTTAAACACGAGTTCAAGATTAAAAATAAACAGTTAAAAGAAAAAAAGCGACCCACCTCTGATAATGCTTCATTCAACTTATCGCCCCTGCCTTGAAACTTTTCTGGACTTGCCACTGATTACGCCTTAATGGAAATCCGTCACTGAAAACTCTGTATAAAATTTCAAAAATTAAATTGGGTGCATCAGTCAAGAAAGAAGCATAAAACTGTAAGTGTAGTCTAATCATGGCTACATTAAAGACGGTGCAGTTGGGTTGCAGGCCCCTCGATCAAGGAGACTCCAAAGATTTTTAAAAAGCTATTTTAAAAATTCAACGCAAAAGCATAAAAAAATTACGCCTGTCCAATTTTTGTGTTTCATTTCGAAACTGAATAAAAAAGTTATGGAGCATTTTAAATTTAAAAAAATGTCCTTTTTGTTAAAAAGTCTTTTTACAACACAATGCAGAAAATTCCTTTTAAAAGTTGAGACAGTACTTTACACATTCATTTTGGTTCGGATTAACCAAAAAAAGGAAAAAGCTCCAGGGCCTCCAATAAGGCACTGGTCTTAATCTGGGCCTGGCTCTATAACACATAACAACACGAATATGAAACGTTTTAGTGGCCCCTCCAGAGTTGGGGCAGGAGGTAAATTTCAAAGCATTGACCATTTTAAGCTTCTATACACATAGTATTAAAATAAAAAGAGGAAAATTATGTATGCTAATTTTTCAGGTGGCAAATTAAATTCTTAACAGTTACTCTAACGGATTATACATATATCTGTAGGAAACCGATCAAAACTCCTGACTGTTAGATCGACAGACACGCGGTAGGCCCGAGCGAGGGACCTTAACACTTCCACCATCTACCATGTTCAGTGTCTTTTTTACTTACTTATTTATTTATTCATTTATTGTAGTATTGTTTATTTAGATAACAGAGCCCATCCTCCAGAAGCATTTCATGTTTTTTATTATTTTATTTTTTAATCTGTTAGAGTAACTTTAAACAATTTAAGTTAGCTCCTGAATCATTTGCATAGAGAATTTTTTTGTTTTTTGTTTTAATAATGCATCTAAGAAGAAGGGTGGAGGGCTTGGTCGGTGGACATTTTAAGGGGTTCTAAGGCATATTCATGTTACATCTGGAGAAAATCGCCCAAAATTCCATGACATTTCAATCTTTTTAAAATAAGTCAAGCCTCTAGAAATTTTCTGCCCGGGTCGGGAGCCCCCCAACGCCACGCCACTGCGAACATCCCCCACTTCTGACACCCACAACATATTGTTTCTGGTTGAAATCTAAACGTATCATTTCACGAATCTTTGAAAAGCGAAAGTACTACAAAAGTAGTTTATCTTTTAATATTTCAAAATTAAAATTGGCCTAAAAATTAAATTGTTTCTTATCGTAAAAATTCCCCGATGAATGAATCAGGAGTCCCCAAAGGGGGAGTCACCGGCTCCCCGAGAGGGGCACCTGCCCCCTGGAACCCCTTCTGCCGCCTACTTTGATTATGAGTATAATTCGTGAAAACACAAAAAGATTAAAATTTACCATTGCTATATTTATACTAAACCAAAACCCATTAATACGAACCAGTGGCGTAGCTAGAATATTTTTTATGGGGGTGGGGAGTTACGACTACTGCAACTCACATTTGTGTATACGTGTGTGTGAGAGGGAAGCGAAGAATATGCATTTTGTACGGCAAAAATGTACTCATGGGGGATGTGTGACCACCCAATCCCCCCCCTCCGGCAACGCGACTGATATGAAACGTATGCAGGGAAGTATAGGGAGAATGCTGTATTAATATATTAAAATATGCAGTATTTAGGAAAAACAAGTCTCTAAAAAGTATTACAGTCTTTTGAAGATTCAAATAAAACATAAATTAATATATTTATTTATTATTAATTTCTTACATGTAGAAGTAGCGCCTAAAAAAGCATTAACCATCTAACAATTTCTTAAATTTATTTTTTTCAATATGTGCATGGATGTAAAATATTTATAGATAAGGATACATTCTGTTTAAAACAAAAAAAAAATAAATTATTTTTTATATTAAGCATTTTTGACAGTTTTAATGCCTATTTAATTGTATGGACTGGCCCTTTAAATCTCTCTGAGGCGGTCATAACTTTAGCGCCACGGCGGAAAAAATGCCAACTACCACGTATTCGCGATTTCTTATTGTTCTCAGTTTCGTCCGGATAGCCGTGGGGAAGATCGGGGTTAGCCAGGCAAGAGCAAAGAGGGGTCCTTTCCAATTTTTGGACGCTTGTCAAGTGGCAACACTACAGTGGTCAGTTCAGTTCATCTCGCTCTCTCGTCTCGCACCGGGAACGTCCTGTTTTTGTCTGCTGCAACAAAGGAAAGGGCTAATACAACGGAAAGGGGTAAGTGGGAGTCCCCACCCTGGGTTTTTCTTGTTGTGCTTTTTATGTGCTTTAAAAGGATGCCTCATTTATCGAATTATGACCAATAGTTATGAAATGATTCATTAATGTATCATTTACAATGTGCCTACACGTGGTTCGCTGTCGATTGTCCAGATGGACGCCCCCATGTTCAGCCCCCCCACAGCTCCTGTATTAGCTGTCCTAGCAACTCTGCATGAATTCCAATGTGAAAGAATGTTTTATCAGTTTCCGGGATATTCCTCCCATTTGTTTTCGTGAACGTCAGTGAATGAGAAATTATTTTTAATCCATCGCGTGTTTATCGTTCCCGCGAACCCACGTGTTTGGCTGTTATACATTCTTTTTTAATAGATCAAATTAGCGTTTCTACAGACCTGGAAAGTCAGTGAAATGAATGTTGATCGGGGATAAATGGGGGGAAAAGTCAGGGAAATATATATATTTAAAAAAGAATAAAAAGAAAAGTCAGGGAAATAAAAGAAAAATCTATTTCATGGTGAAATTCAACTTATTAGTTACAGTTTGTACCAAAAAGTAACTTATCTTAAAAAAAATAAATAATAAGAGTTTGCTACATGATTGGCAAGTTTTTGACAATTGATGGTTTTATCCGGTTTTAACTATGATTTTAACTGCCATGTAAAAAAACACTTTTTGACATAGTTTTTGCCGACAAGTGTCAAAAAGTTAAAATTCTGTCCTAAAATAGTGTAAAACTATGTTTTGCAATGAAATTGCATATT
>JAWZYV010015124.1:0-58474 GCA_038373885.1 Cheiracanthium punctorium | reverse complement strand
GATCGCCCCCTCACTTCCCCCCCTTTAATCCCTCTGTGAGCTGATCTGTTTATAGCTGATCTAAACTTCTTGAGAATTTTTAAAAACAATCTGAGTGAAGTCATATTATTTAATCTCAACTATGCAGTTTTTTTAACCATCAGGTGCTTAATATCACTTTGATTTTTGGCGCTATGTGATTGTATTCTAAATTTTTAGGCATCATACGCATTGCATTGTCTTTTCTTGGTGAGCTACTGCTGCGTTATTTGCGAGCCCTTAACGATGCGCAAGAGCAGAAAAATTCAGACTGTGGTTAAAAGCATTCTCCTGTTACCATTTTGTCAGTAGAACTACATTAAGTAACATCGTTTGCCAGTTAATCATGTCAGTAAAACTACATTAAGTAACATCGTTTGCCAGTTAATCAAAACTGAAGAAGAATGTTTCCATACAAGGAATAGTAAAATTTCAATGCTGTTTTACAAATATTTGAAGATGTGTTTATCTTCTGATTTGATTTTGTTTTAGATCACTACTGATTCTACGGGTTCCCTTTTAGTTGATAAAAGGTATTCAGACTTACCATAGCAACTGCCATTCTTGATTCCTCCTCCATCCTTGACATATTTCGGATCAAACAAAATATACCCGCATACAGCACTACTGTAGCTAAGTTCCTGACGTCAGTAAGTCCGGTGACCAATGGGATACTGGACATAGTCCAATCGCAGCACAGGTGCCAGGGGAAGAGCAGAAGCCAGGCGTTGACCGCCAGAAGATAATTGTAAGTTAATTGACGAGTCGGGGATGGCGACACAGAGGCAGGATTGTCAAATCTGCAGAAGATGGAACATTAAGCTGTACAACTTGTAACACATGGATAATAAAATCAAATCATCCATACTTTTGTTAGTGCACTAGAGGCTTACTTGTCCTTCGGGCGGAAAGAATCAAATGTTTTTCTTACTCATATAAGTGAATTTAATTTTTCCTTATGAAATCTCAAAAAATACGAAATTTTTTGACTCGTGACATAAACTTTGCCTTACAGATACTTATAGGGTACATCGAAGGCATAGCTAGGATTTTCAGTGACCAGGCACCACTTAAGATTTTGCGGCCCCCTCCTCAAAATGCAGCGGACTATTTACCAAAATGCAATGGGGATTTCTATAAAATTTCATTTTAATGAATTTTACAGAACTTGCTCTTCATCAGGCCATTAAAATTCGGCATACCAAGATTTTCTGTATTACTAAGGCTCGAAATAAGATTACGAAGCTGATATAAAAAACATGCTGTGAGTTTCTATATCCTTGCAGAAAAAAACTATCATTATCTTCAACTCACGGCAAAATCTTAAATTATCGTAATAATTGTAATCTGCACGCACGATTTTTTCGATTAACTTTAAAAAAAAACTGAATCAATAATGCAGTCAGAAGAACAACATCAACAAAAATGCTTTACTTTTCTTGTAAGCATTCTACAATTTCATACGTAGCCTTAAAACACATCTAAGATAGGAAGAAACAGTCAAGTGATAAAAAGTTTTAAAGACCCGCAGATAAACTTGCGGCGGAAACTACTTGGCTAATCTTACGGCATTTGTCATGGTCGCCGCGACTTACTTACGTTACGACATACAGATCTTAAATATTAGACATCTTTTGATAATGATAATATAATAGTATAATAATAATAATAACAATAATAATGATGGCGGACAAACATTTTGGCCAAACCCAATAAATGAATAGAGATATACAATACAGTGTGCTTGTTAAAGTCCGTTGTCATCCCTATAATTTTTGAACGGCAAGAGCTATAGTGATAAAAGTGGGGCCTAAGTATCTGTCTGGTTTTCATGGATTATGGGGGCCTCGGCACCTCTGCTTTATAGTATTTTGTGCCAACCCTAAATCCAGATTAGATCAATAGCGGCAGTATCTGTGCCAAGTGTGTTCATTTTTACCACAGACTCCCGAACAGTTCATTTCTATCTCATTCATGAGCCGATAGATGGCAGCACTACCGATCGTTAGGCGGTCTTTGGTTGGTCCCAGGATCGAACTCATAACATTTCGGTTGCGAGACCCGACGCTTCTCCCAACTGGGCTACCGCGAACCCGGGAGGTGCCTGGGTATAGTAAAGTTATAATGCGCTATGCAAGAAAAACACATACAGCGCCACCTGGAAGATAAATTTGAAGTTAGTGTTCTTATTTCGAAAACGGTACGAGATCGTGGGAAAAAAGGCAACTGCAATGTTCTTCAGCATCAGCGATTTATTAAGAAAAGACAGGCATCTTGAACACAGTAATGTTAAAAACTGAAAACTAAAATGCAAGTGGTAAAAGCATGTTACGGATGCTTTTGCCAGCGTGCCACCATCCATTTATTTCCCACCTTCCAGCGGGAACTGCAGACCAGCGTCCAGATATATATTGTTGCTGATGGAAAACACTTTTTGCAAGAAGGATGAATAAGCGTAATGCCAAGTACAGATTTGGAAAATTCGACCCAACAAATGTGCATTTTATGCTTTCCATCCGTAGCATTATTTTGCAAATTTATGAGCATCTTGTGCAAATTAATGTGTCTTTTCTTACTAAATCGAGTGTTTTCCGTCAGCAAAGATACACATTTGGATGCAGGTCTGCAATTCCCGCTGGAAGTCGTAAAATGTGGCTAGTGACGCACTAGCAAAAGCATCATTAACACGTTTTTCCTCCTTGAATTTTACGAGTTCAATTTTTAACATTAATGTGTTCAAGATGTCTGTCTTTTCCCAATAAATCTGTGATTCTGAACAACTTTGTAGACTTTGAGATAAGAACGATAATTCCAAATTCAGCCACCAGGTGGCGCTCTTAGTGGTTTCCTTGCGTAGCGCACAACAACTTTACTATACCTAGACCCTACTTTTATGACTACAGCTCTTGCCGTTCAGAAACTACTAGGGTGACAGAATTTAGCAAGCAGACTGCATATGAAATTCCTAACAGCTTTACAGACACTTTTATGACTACAGCTCTTGCCGTTCAGAAACTACTAGGGTGACAGAATTTAGCAAGCAGACTGCATATGAAATTCCCAACAGCTTTACAGACATTTTAGAGTACGCAAAACAAGCTCATCTCTTCAGTAACCAAAGAGAAGAAAATGAAATGTACTTTACCTACAAAACACTGGCATGTAATTGCCCATGAACTTCCACCTCCCGTACGCAGCCAATGCAGCTGCCCCAATCAGTATAAACGTCCTAAGTATTTTGTCTCTCCACCAGGGCGAGATGATATTTCTTCCCAGCATCAGGTGGCGGATGTTTTGAACTCGGCTGTAATTCTGCAAGGTAGATTGAAAAGGATGAAAAAAAAACGGTACTTTGCAGGTAATAAATTTTAAGTCAAGGTAGCACAGTATAGATAATATCACAAATTATTTATCATGATTTTGCAATCAATCTGTTACTCAAAATAAATAAATAAATAAAATCTGGAACACTTTCATATTTTAGATACGCACTAAAGTGCAACATATTAAAATCTATCCATACGTCGTCCCCACTTTCCTTCCATCTTCCATTAAGTTGGAAAGTGTATGATTTTCAATGAGTGTGCCGCATTTTTCCTTCTTGTTCTATAAAACACTTCTCTGCAATCGAAATCTGGATTCAAGACCTTCTACTAAAACTGTTCTACAATCTTCGCCAGGCATATTCTAACTACACTTCACCATAATAAATACTGTTTGGAATGTGCAGCCTAATCTATTAGTGTGTCGTGTTTGTCTTTCATGTTCCACAAAACACTTCTTCAGAATTGAAATCTATATTAAAATCGCCTATCAAAACTGTTTAACAGTCTTCGAGAAGCATATTCTAACTATATTTCACTTTTATAAATACTGTTTGGTACGTGCATCATAATCCATGAGTGTGCCGTATTATTTTTCTTCCCTGTTCCATAAAACACTTCTTTGGAATCGAAATCTATATTAAAATCGCCAACTAAAACTGTTTTACAATCTTCGCCAAGCATATTCTAAATGCACCTTATTTTTTGGAGCCAAACTTGGAGATAAATCATCAAAAATTGCAAGCCTTGGTGACTTCCAACATTTTATTCATCCCCTCCCCCGCGCTATTCACCATTTTGAAACATTTGGAAAGTATCTCGCCGTGACAAATCGTGTAGACAAGTTTTGTCGACGCTAAAAACTTGATTGATTTTAATAGCACTCAAATGCCAAAAAAAAAAAAAAAAAAAAAAAAAAATGTAAGAAAATCTGAAAAACTTTCAGATTTTAAATACGCACTAAAGTGCTATGTATTAAAAGCGTATCCTAATTTAAGCGTCGTCCCTATTTTTCTTCCTTATCCCATTAAGTTAGAAAGTGTATCATAATTCATGAGTGTGCCGTATTTTTTTTTTTCCTCCATAAAACCCATCTTTGAAATCGAAATCTATCTTAAAATCTATCTCGAAATACAGTAGAAGCTATCATTGCAGAGAAAACAGAATATGATCTAATGCCGAGATATCTATTTCTAAGTGACTTTACATCAAAATGCTGCTTTTAAAATTCTCGAAATTTAATATCAACATATTAATTTTCTACTGTAGGAAATATACAATTTTACGCTAATTACACTTAATGAATACCAAACCATAATACTCTAAGAAAACGAATATTCCCTTGAAAATAATTATTTATGCTAATTTAGACGACATCATTATGAAAACGACACGGATAATTATTTACTTTTGTGTAAATTATTTAAAATATAATGACTGCTACTTTAGATTGTGATATACGGCTCACAAATACCAGTTATAGTTTTACAGTATTTCGCCGTTTTGTTCGCACGATAATCATAAAATTTTTGATGATATTATCGATCGAATACATTTTTGTTGTTAGATTTTAGGATCATTTTATTTAGGGAACAATTTCCAGTTATTTTTAGTCTGCTTTTGCTATGAATTATCATTTTAATGCCAAATAAATTTTTCCATTAATTTTGACTTGTAATTCTTTTTCTTATTATTTCAATTTTTAACTTCTACGCTGTTTTAAATAGGATTTAAGCTGATATAAGTGTCAACCAATCGTAAAATAAATAAATATATTTTTTAAACCAAAGTAAAGAATAGTTTAATGTAAAATATATCATTTGTCAACTAACTAAAGAAACGATATTTATAAAATCTGTCTTCTGCTGTAAAAGTTAAAAACAAATATGCTATAAATATAGTTATGGTTAGGGTAATAATAATGCAATTTTACGCTGAATGAATTATTTAAATGAAAATAGTTCTTTTTATTATTATTTATGTTTTTTTCATTAACGATGATTTTCATAAATTAATGTCAACCAATGACCGAGTGAGTAAGACACTGAATGATTGCTGGCTGCAGTGGGATATCTGTCTTGTGCGCCCAGTGTTCTGGCCTATGGAGCGCCTATCAATCTGACGAAGTTTTGGGCGGTTTTCTCCAGTTTAACGTGAATACGCCTAAGTACCCCTGCATTCCTTCCTTTGGCAGACAGCGCTAGTAGCTTTGCCTTTAAAAAAACACAATAACAGATAAAGTAATTGAGATTTGAAAAAGCAATATTCAGAGTGGCTTAAGAAACATATGTACGTTTTTTTCTGTTTTGAAGTTAGACACTATGGAAAGCAGACCGTTGGGTTTGTAAATTTCGCTTGATTGTGTACAAGGAAGTTTTGATACGCCCCGCCCTAGCACATTTATGTATATTTGTCAAAAGGATTCAAAATCTTGTGTATTTAGCATTGCAGGACTCCTGACATATAAATCAGTCTGCAGCTGTGTGTTGAGTTTAAGAAAGTGAACTAAGAGTACTTCATCGATGTTCAATAACTTCACTGGTTCCCAACCACTGCTTCCCAACCGGTGGTTTGAGAGCTCCAAGGGGTTCTCAAGGTGCATAAGGGGATTCGCGAGAATATTATACTAGCACACAACGACTACACGAGGGGTTCGGAATTTTTTTTTCGAATTTTAGAAGGAGTTTGCAATTAGAAAAAGTTTGGGAACCTCTGCACTAGATGAACGACATTTCTAAGAATTCCAAACGGGATAGCTGTTTTTTTTTTAAATCAAAACAATAAACACTGTATTCAAGTCAGATATGTAAATATTACTCCGTAGATTTTTAATTTCAATTTATTTGAGACTACATTAATTCTAATTTTTACGATTTCTTTTTTCAGAAATTTATTTAGATGAATACCAGTGATGATTTCGTAAATATAAACAGTTTTTATAAAACCCAAGTTTCTTTGTTAATTTTTAACAATAATATATGTCTATGCCATTAAATATTCTCAAACATAAAATGACAATCCATTACTTTTTTAACATCTAAACAACTAAATAATTTTGAAAGAAATTTCTGAAAAAAAAAAAATGTTTAAAGCACGTTCTACTCTTATACCCAAAAAGTCACAATCAATTTTTATCTAGATCTAGACTATCAACAGAGAAGCCGACATTCAGAATGGAATCACCTTGAAATATCACTTTATAGGTTTGCAACCAACGGTAATTGTTTTTATTAATCCAAGTAAATCAAATCTGCGAGTTGCAAATTTATTATGAAGATTAAGTAATTTTATTTGCATGTTTTGTAAGAAAAATGGAACAAAAAGTTCATTTAAAATATTAAATCTAATAATTTTTTTTCAAGCTCTTGGATAATTTGGTTAGCGGAATCCACAAATGCGATCTAGTAAACAATATTCAAATCCTCAGTTGGCAATTAAGCATTGCATGTTTTCTACAACATTGTTGATGAAAAAGTTTATGAGTACATTTGCTATCATCTTGTAATTTCGCTTTCCCGATTAACGGGAAAAAATGGAGCAAACAATTCATCTTAAGTATTATATTCAAAGAATTTATTAATATTCATTTTCAGAGCTCTTCAACAGTAAAGCGAATAATTTATCAATAACATCTAGTAAACAATGTTCAAAAAAGCCTCAGTTAATGAAATTCCTCATTTCACTGACTTATTTTTCAATAACTAAGTACCCATTGCACTTGAAGGGAGTTCAATCGGATGATACCATTCATTTACAAAATGGGTACAAAAAAAGGGGGGGGGTGTAGATATAAATAGTCTTTTTGGAAATGCATTTCTCCTCATAACTTAAAAAAAAAAACCACTTTTAAGAACAAGTCTAACGTTGTGATACTTTTATACAAACTAAGTAAATAAAATTCACCATTCTTAGAGACCATTAGCTGAGACAAACAGAAAAAAAGAAACTTGAACGAAACCACAGCTGGCAGTTGAAACACATTTTATCTTCTCAGAAACTAATGTTTAGAGAAAATGAAATACAAAGGGAAATTTTATTCTTCCCCCCCCCCCCCCACCATTTCTTCCCTTCCTGAAAAATACATTTGTGAATTAAATTCTAATGAATCACATCCACATTTCTTTCTTAGTCAGGAAAATATGATTAAAAGGCTTCACTAACCAGAATTATTTATTGCATTTTGTTATTAATAAGAAAAAAAGCATACATATGAAATCTCTGCATTCAGAGAGTGGATTTAAACACCATTTGTAGCTTCGAAGAAGCGCATTAAAAAATTCGAAATGATAGAATAGAGGAAAATGGCGCACAATAGAACTAGCGCTTTCCTTTTTAATGCAATTAGAGTGGGTGAAGGGATAAATTGAAATTTCATTGGACATTAATTATAGGCTTTTTAAAAAAAATGCAGCACACCCCCCCCCCCCCCAATGCTGTTGAGTTACTAAGAGATGGCATTTTTCCATTTTCCTTCTAATTTTATTTTTCAAATGCTTGGAATATTTTAAAAGCGTTTTTTCTGATTCTCCAAACTCTACTTTGTTTACAAAGATTGGACGGGGAGATGAATTTTCGGATTTTATAAATAATTTCTTCCAAGTTAAATCGTGAAAATTGTTAGTTGAAACACTTATTGAAATTAATAATAAGACTTGTAGATATTTAGATGAAAAACGTTACGAAATGCAGATGTTATTCTCAAACCAAAGTAAGCAATATTTCAAAACCATATAAAATTTAATGAAAACTCTACCCGCGTTTCAAAGGGCACAAGAGGTTTCCTTCCGTCTGCAGTAAGATATTTATTAACCTACACGTATAAAGGAAAGCAAATAAAAAGGTAAATAAAAAATGATAACTTTTCTTTCCCTTGCATTTCTTTCTACTTGGGTTGTAGAATGTTTTGTTACTGATAAAGAAATGATTTTTATGGTCCTTAAAACACACACAAATTTTTTTATGATCTGAGGTTTATACAAAAGTTTACAATTTAATCCAAATTTAGCTGTTTAATGTTTAGAAGAAAGAGTGATTATCTCTACTGTATTCTTCGATGAGGAAAAAATACATAAAAATTATCCCAAATATTACCAATACTCTTACATCATGTATATTACGATATTATAAAAGAAACATAATGTTGCAAAAAAACATGATAAGTTATAATAAAACAGATATTGGAGAAATACGAAAAAAAAGTTAAAACAAATTATCACGCCACAAATTTAACCTAATTTGTCAAGTAGCTTCACAAATTCTCATAATTATTGATTGAAGAACAGGAATAATGTATGAAAACAATGAATCCTTATGACACTAACACTTAGTGCTAAAATTTTCACACCAAACATTAAGAGTTATTTTTTCTTAAGTAGAAAACGACAACACTGAAAAGTAAGATGATTAAATAAATATTGTAAATATTATTGTTTAGAGTGTATTATAATATAGTATAATGGTATTAAATAATATGTTGGCTTACCTTCGGAGACGCAAATTCATAAATACAGCAGACAGCTAACACTGTAAGAGCCTGCTCTTTGCATAGCAACCCTAAAACAGCGAGGATTGACGTCACACCGCAGTCATGCCAAACTGAAATGAAAAACTGAATTGAAAAACAGCCACAGTAACAGA
Organism: Cheiracanthium punctorium; assembly: GCA_038373885.1. Taxonomy (NCBI): domain Eukaryota; kingdom Metazoa; phylum Arthropoda; class Arachnida; order Araneae; family Cheiracanthiidae; genus Cheiracanthium; species Cheiracanthium punctorium. The sequence continues at coordinate 49,496 of JAWZYV010015124.1, read as the reverse complement.
AAATGTTAACCAAACCATATATGTCACTAAACAAGGTAAAGTTATTTAAAATTTATGTTTTACTATAAAATATTGTGACATCTGAGTGCTTCCGGCGACTTCAGTGGTGAAAACTTTTTCCTTTATTCCTATAAACCAATAAAAAGAAAAATATTGCCTTCATGTAGTAAATGGAACAATTCTAAAATTTCTTTTAAATTTCGGAAATTTTTTCAGTCTTTGTGAGAAAACTGTTGCATTTTAAACAAACTGCAGTCCGTATGGCAAGTGTACTATCAATAACTGTTAGTAAAGTTATGGCACTTAACTGTTTTGTAACATTGCGGGTTTACTTTGCTCCAACACAAAAAAAAAAAAAAAAATGAAAAAAAAATCTGAAACTCTTTCATATTTTAAATACTCCCTAATGTGCTATATATTAGAAGCGTATAACAGTCCATGGATCTTCCCTATTTTTCTTCCTTATTCCATTAAGTTGGGAAGATAATCATTAATCATGAGTTTTTCTTCCTTGTTCCATAAAACACTTCTCTGGAATCGAAATTTCGCCGACTAAAAGTGTTTTGCATTCTCCGCCAAGTATATTCTAGCCAAATGTTTCTTTTTTAAATAGGGTTTGGAAAGTGTATCACAGTTCATGAGTGTACAGTATTTGTGCTCCATGATCCATAAAACACTTCTTTAGAAATGAAATGTATATTAAAATTACCTGCTAAAAGCGTTCGACAATCTCCGTCAGGCATATTCTAACTATACTTCTCCTTTGCAATAAATTGTCGGGTTCGCTAGTTTCTGGCCCAATATGGAAGATATCGCCAAACTAGTTTCAGTTTGGGAGGCTTATTTTTTGGCGCAGACTGGACGATATATCATCAAAAATTACAACCGTGATGACTTTCAACATTGTATACTCCCCTCCCCATACTTTCTAGCAACCCTATTGAAAAACGTAACGGAAAAGTGTCGACGCAAATCGGTCCACAAAAATATGTCTACAACTATTTGTCTACAAATTATGTCAACCGAAACTACCGGACTGAATGAAATAACAATCTAGTGCTATAAGAAAGGAAAAATTACGATCGAAGATCGGTAACAAGTTACTAAAGGTAATATTTTTACACAAACTTCTTAAATCTTTTCTAGATTGACTCACAGGGAAAAAAAAATTGGATGGTAACATCTTCGCTTAAACAAATGTTTACCAAAAAACTCTACTGTTCCAACAACAACTAATTAAACTTACCCAAAACTATTGAATTACCCTCAATTCGGGTACAGATTATTTTTCAAACCCAAAAAATTTTAATTGCATTGTTCGGTGCAACTTCTAGTGACAAAAAAATAGAGACAAAATAATCCTTACAGGACCACGGTAGTCCCGGTTATCAGAACTTAAATAACAGTTAAAAAAAATAAATTAAAAAAATTCGTCTGATAGATATTTAAAAAGAGTATTAGTTTCCATAATATAGTAGGGATATTTTCCCGTGTGTATTTGAGATAAGTGAGAATTATTGCCTGTACATATAAAGTTTGTCTCTAAATTAAATTATTAATGTTTGACAGACTCAAGAAATAGAGCTAAAATTACAAACATAATTTTATACAAAGAGCTGTTATTTCGCACACCTAAAATTGTCATCAATACTGATTATCTCTGACTACCTACACTGATTCCAGGAAAGATTTAATAGTTAATCAATAAATTACTATAGAACAATTTTACATGCTACTTTTGTACGATCTTTGAAACGTAATCGAAGAAAACAAGTCCAGATTGAAGGCCAAAAGATAATTCAAAATTTGTTAATCTCGCTAGCTTTAATTTAAAATATCAAAGGCAGCTTGAAAAAAGTCTAGAAATCTAGTAATCAGTAACTTATACCATTGTTTTTCTGTTGATATCTGTGATGTATGTAATATAGTAAGGCACTAAGGAAGGCTACAGCTGATAACAGCTCCGCACGGCCAACAACGCCACACACCTGAAATGAAACAAAGAGCGTTTTATCTTGTTGCTTTATTTCTTTTTTTATGACTGAAAAATAAATTAATTAATAGTTACAAAGAAATTATACACATCACTTCATAAGTCTGACAAATGAAATATTTTAACCCCTTAACTGGTCAATTTTTTTACAAGAATTTTTGACAAAAAAGTCATTTTCCATTCCCCCGTTCCCATTTTTTTCATTTCAAAAGTCGTACTCGGTTCAAATCTAATCATCGGGGGAAAAGAATTTCAATAGCGCTCACAAGTTACGCCATCTATTGAAAAGTATTAATACTAAAGTGTCTGATTACAAGAATAAAAAATACGGACAAACCAGGAAAGGAAAGAAAATGTCGATGCCTGCATGGTTTACGGGCAAATCATTTGCGGCCAACATAGAGTGACCCATAAACTATAAGGACAGACTGGTTAAAGGGTTAACGTCAAGGCATAAACATACATGAATCTGATGTTTCACATTAAAAGAAAAGCTTGTACTTATGGATAAGGCAGACTTGGGTAAGACATAATATATGGGTAAGGACAGGCTGGTTTCAGAGTTAACGTCAAGGCATAAGCATACCTTAATTTGATGTTTCATATTAAAAGGAAAGCTGGTACTTATGGGTAATAGCGGCCATTGAAGTTTTAGTCGCCAACCAACCGAAATGTAAGTCCAAGGTGGTGGCCCTAAGGCATGGCTACAACCTTGGTGTTATCCTAAAGTTGCCAATCAAAATCAGTGACCTCTATAACCCACAAGTACTGGAAATTTCAAATGCAAGTTCCTTTGGAACAACATAACATCTTTTTATGGAAATTGCTTGTAAAATACACTTTTAATAAATATTTCTAAGTAGCTGGGATGTTAAATTTGTAAAAATTTGCTACTTGTAACGCACTACTGCAGGTAAATACACTTATCATTTAATCTTTAATCATCATTTCCTTCTTGTAAATATAATGTATTACATTTAAAATGAGGAATTATATTAAACATTACGGTATTAACAGTATTTTAAATATTGCGGTTTGAATACTGAAATCATTCAAGAGATTGATTGGAGTTCATACTAAAAAGCCTTTGTTGAATCAGGAAAAACTATTTTGTCAATAATTAGATTGCAAACATGAAATCATTGTTCTATATTTCACGTTTTTTAACGCTTATTTTGATTATGACAATTTCAAAAAATCTCAACATAGCTCAAATGGTCTGCGAACAGGTTTCATGCGTGTGCCGTGTAATTGTTAACTGCTCACGTTGCTTCAATCTGGTGTCCACATAAATACACACAGCATGAAGGGAGGGACTGAATCCCTTTTTGCTGTAATTAAGTCTCGATAGATCAATTCTTTCGAACGTTTTCACTGGAAGGAATATAAAAGGTGCCAGATCTGATGAGCGTAGCGGATATAAAACCGAGTCCCCCATATCTAATCCAATGTCCAATTTAATGTTTCTAAATGTATTTCTTTGCACCGGATGTGACGTCATACTTTTTTTTCTATTTTTCTCGAAAACGATGGGTCATATAGATGCAGTTCTCTGGACATTTTTTATGTACTCCCAACGAGGAATTTGGCTGTGCAGAGTTTGGTCGGTATTTCTGGGACACCCTGTATATATATGTATATATCAGATAGTTGTACATTTCTTGCTCCCATATGTACAAGAATTGATACTTTACTGGATTCTTACATTTCACCAAGGTGTTGTGTTATATTCAAAGAATATTCAGAGGACTTTTAAGGTTTCTTAGTAAAATTAGTTTAGCATTACAATATATTTTTACTTTCCGAACATGTACCATGTAAGGAAAGTATTATAATCATGAAAAAATTCGACTTCGAGATTTTGGTGTTTTTACACGTTTTGAGGGCTTCTGAATCCATTTATGCTATTTTTACGAGATGTATGTATGTATGTGTGTATGTGTGTGTGTGTGTGTGTGTTTGTGTGTATGTGAGTGAACAAGATAGCTCCTGAATGGAGCATTCGATTGAGCTCAAATTGGATATATATGTCATAAACCACCGTCGCAAGACCGGTATTGATTTTGGTGTGTATAGGACTTATAGTTTTTCTACAGGGCTACGACAAAGATTTCTTTTACATTATGGCCTATGGGGGAATTTCTTGAAAGTGCGCTAGCGTTTAAACGGTAGATTCGATTGAGCTCAAATTGGATATATATGTTATAAACCACCATCCTAAGACCGCTATTGATTTTGGTGTGTATAAGACTTATAGTTTTTCTACAGGGCTACGACAAAAATTTCTTTTATATTATGTCATAATGGCATATGGGGAGAAATTCTTGAAAGTGCGCAAGCGTTTAAACGGTGCATTCTATAGAGTTTCAATTTGGTATATATGTTTGAATTATTCATCGATTAAAATTTATTTAAATGCTTGGTAACGATCTTAATCGTAAGTGTTCGGAAAGTCGAGTGGAGTCACTCCAGATTTTTTTATACTTTTTTAATTTGTGTGTAACGTTATTTATCGTATTTCACAGCATGATTCGAATCTTTTTTTCACTGTCGCAGAAACGATCTAAAATTTTACTTATCACATTTATCAGTGTGATTTGAGATTTTTATACTGTCGTAGCTGCCAAAGACCCGAAATTACATTTATCGTATTTCATTGTTATATATTTGCATCTATATACGGTTTAGAAACTGATCATATTCAGGGTTGTCTTTCGAAACTTTTATATTGTCTTAGCTACCTACGGCCTCTGTATGAACAGGGTGGACAGCAAACAAGGCGCTTGAAACGATACTCGAAGCTCCGGACAAGAAGTGGAGGCACAATCTGCAACAGAAACAACATGCAGGAGTTAAAAACAAAAAGGGATACTTTCATTGAAGGATAAAATATTTAAGAAGATGGCAGACATTATAATTTTTATTTAATTTTTGAGCAAAAGTTATAATTTTTTTTTAATTTTTAATCAAAAGCAATGAGTTTTTGCATGCATATACATATGCATCATAATGCGAAAATTTTTACTATAAATAAATAAATAAATAGATTAATAACTATTAAAATGCCTCTCTAACATTTCAAATTTTAATTTTTCCTTGAAATTTTTCTTTGTAACAATTTAAAAGTATATTTTGAACATATTTGAGTATTACCTTTGCAATTCATTGCAACGTTGAATTTCCATTATCGAGGCATTAAGAATAATACAAAACTTTATTACTCGTGTTTAAAAGAGTACGTTAAATTACAGTAAAAATAATATTTATTTAATACTTTAATGCTGTAGTACTATAAATATAATATTAAATTAAGTTAAATTATAATATGACTATATGCACATTGCGTTAATTTATTATTCTTTCCTATTCTTCATTCTCTATCACAAGTATGGTTTGGATGCTATTTAAGTTGAGTTGAGGAGTGTCTTGCACCGGAACGCAGAAGGAAAAATCTCCTTACCTGTAAAACAGCAGGCAGACGCAGACGTGTAAGATGACGTTCAACAAATGATAGCCGAAGGGAGAGAGACCGTGGACGGTGTAGTTGAGACGAAAACTCAGAACTGTCAGTGGACGGTATGATTTATGACTTTGCTCCTAGTTAAAAAACATAACGAGGTAGAGGTTTTAGTGAGGACACGTTGCCATTCATGGAAAGATAAAAGTTGGATTACCCATTGGTGATGAACAACTGTTTTAATGTCAGTTGTAATGAGAAAGTATGAAACTTATAGGAGGAATGGGAGCGAGAGACGAAAACTAGCACTGTCTCTCGTTTTACGAAACAGCTGCAAACTGTCTGTGTGGTCTTGCGAAATTCCTGTACAGGAAGAAGGAACGGGCCTATCTCGTCTCGCAAAACAGCTGCAAAGGTCTGTGTTTTTCCTGGCAATCCCTGCACAGTGAGAAGATACAGCATTGTCTCGTCTCGCAAAACATCTGCGAAGGTCTGTGTCATCTCGCGAAATCCTTGTATAGTGTGTATAGTGAGAAGAAACAGGCCTGTATCGATTCGAGAAACAGCTGCAAACTCTCTGTGTCGTCTCGCGAAATTCCTGTACAGGAAGAAGAAACGGGCCTATCTCGTCTCGCGAAACAGCTGCAAAGGTCTGTGTCATCTCGGGAAATCCCTTCACAGTGAGAAGATACAGCCATGTCACGTCTCGCAGAACAGCTGCAAAGGTCTGTGCCATCTCGCGAGATCCTTGTATAGTGTGTATAGTGAGAAGAACCAGGCCTGTCTCGTTTCACGAAACAGCTGCAAACGTCTGTGTCATCTCGCGAAATCCCTGCATAATTTGTGTAATTAGAAGAAATAGGCTTGTCTCGTCTCTGAAAACAGCTGCAAACGTCTGTGTCATCTCGCGAAATCTCTGAATACTGAGAAGAAACTGGACGTGTCTCGTCTCTCAAACAGCTGCAAATCTCTGTCTCGTCCCGTCTCCATCCATCCTTAATTTTTTGTGAGATTGTTTAAGTTTGTGAAGTACAAAATTTCACCTTTAGTTAATTTTACTAAGATAATTTGTTGCGTAATGAGCATCAAAGTAACACGTGGGAAGTAGACTTCACAGTTATATATATATGTATATATATATATATATATATATATATATATATATATATAAAGGTTCATTGTCTTACTGGCGATGGTAATATTTTGCAGTTGTGTCTAAGGAGTAAAAAAGACAGGTACATTATTTTAATGTCGAACACAGTACTTTGCAGCTGTGGCTAAAGAAGGAAGACACAGGTACATTATCTTACTAACGAAGATAGTACTTTGCAGGTGTGGCTGAAGAAGACAGGTATACTATCTTACAGTCGAAAAAATACTGATAAACTACTGATACCCAAGAGATAGATCACTTTCCTGGAAAACTAAACTAACTGGACTTTGTACTTTTCCGGTGAAGCATAATCTTGGTTGCTTATCACAGATCAAAGGCTAAATAGCCCTAAACCTGTCTGGAAATAGTTAGTGATTTACTTGGGAAGTAAAAACAGTAATTAGTTTTTTGTTGGTACAAGAAGTAGATAGCCGGAAAAATTGTAGCTAGGCATTTGTAAAACAAAGTGGGTTATATTCTCAAAGACCTGTTTTAAGACAAATTGTGACAACACAGCGTCTGTTCACAGCTCTGTTTCGCAAATTCGATTTAAAATGACTCTTGTATTGTGGATGTTTTTCTATATTTTGCGCTTAACTGGTCTGGAATGAAAGTGGTACTGCTAGTCGTTGACCAAAAGAAGCATTCGTAAGAGTGACTGATATAAAACTTTGTGCTAGTAATGTGCATCATAGTCACTTTCCACATGCTACTATTTTTGCAGCTGACCAAGATTTCGACATGTCAACGATAGATTAATATAATGTACGACTGCTTTACATTCACATCTTCTGTCACGGTGATATATTTGCACTAGAAAGTTTCAATGGAAATTTATTATTATGGAAGATATTCACTGCATTTTTGTTTATTGAAAAATTACTGCGGACATAGGTTTTTTACTTGAAGTCATTATTTTTTCAACATTTAATATTGCCATTAAATGGTCCCTACTCATACAATCCCTCTTTCTCCTCTTACAACCAATCCAGCGATGGAAGAATATGCCTTATTCTTCTTCGCTTAAATTAGAAGATCGTTGTGTTAATTAAGGCCTATGTTCAAAAGCCTTCAAAAGCCAGTTTGCTTGGTGGCTATCTGGCGTTTTGTGGGCCTTCTTCAGATGTCGTGGGACTGCAGGCCAATACTCATTAAAGCACGTCACTTAATCATGCCTATGTCCCTAGTTGACCCTTCCCATGTAACAAATAGGATACAAATAGCTATAATGCTTGCACTGTATTGTAAGATAGCACTGTATTGTAAATTTAAAGTATTACATACTTTATTATTATTATTACCGAAACGCTGGAGATCACCTAGACCTGCCTTGTACAACATGCCTAAAGGCAGACGAGACAGTGGAAGATCAAGAAGCCGGAACAGGCTTTTTGCCTAATCCTTGAGGTTGATTATTATTATTATTATTATTATTATTATTTTAAAGTACTGAGGAGAACTTGACACAAATGTTGAGAAGTATAGAATAAAACTTGACACAGAAGACTTTACACTTACTTTTTTGAGAGGAGTGCCCCAAAAATCATTTTGAAATATTTTGTAGATAGGAGTGTGAGGCCTCAAATCTCTGTTATCTCGTATTGCAGCTATATCGTCAAAAACGAGATCGCACCACAAGGAGTTACTGTAGCACACAGCTACAAGCGCTGTCAAAACAAAGGGAAAGACTTTCTCCAGCTCCATGTTTTCCTGGAATAAAAAAAGAAAATAATTAAAAGAAACGTTGGAAACGATTTATTTTAATGTCACTCAAGTGAATTGGCCATTTTAAAAGCCTTTTAGGGCACGAAATCACATTTTTAATTTGAGAAATCAGTAAAAAATTACAACACAGCGATGCGCTAATTTTCAAAGATATTTCAAGAATTTTCGGTGAGGCTTCACAAAGTAATTATTTTATTAACAGCTAACTCCAAATTACACACACAAAAAAAACTGCATTTGACTTAATTTGTTTCAGCAAGAATCAAGGAGAGTGGAGTGAAAAATTAAAAAATAACTGCCATTTTCATAGTATATATGTTACTTACGTATTGTTACGGACTTTTGGGTGGGCCTCACCTTCTTGGGATTAATTAAGTCTAAAATTCCTATTCTACGAGTCAAATAATTGAAATTTGCATTTGGTTGTATGAAAATTTGTTAAGTAGAGTGCGAGGTAGGGAACTTTGTATGCTCCCATTGTTTAACACAGAATTTCCTCGAATTCTCGAGAAATATTGATGATATCGTTTAGCTCATTTCAGTTTTGGGGACTTATTTTTGGCACCAAATCTGGCGATATTTCGCGAAAAAAGTTCCCAAGCCTGGCGACCCGTCAGTCACAACGCAGTCTTGTAAAGATGCTATCTATCGAAGCAAATACGTTGAATTTGTGAGGGAATATAATGTTTTTTTTTTTTTTTAATTTCAAGGTTTGTTTTATAAATAAAGATAGCATTCTAGCGCAAATTAAGATTTGAAATTCTTACAGGTATTGAAATTCTACAGGGGGGTGGGATAATGAACAGTAATTTTTTGACAGCTGGCATCAGGCCGAGCTTAGATGCAATACAAACAATAGAACAGCACTTCTTGTTGTCAAAATTGAAAGGTTCATTACTTCATTGTCTCGTCTTATATACCGTCGCGAAGATGTGAATCAGTCACCAAGAACTTCCCATACTGATAGTAATTTTGTTCGGGCCATCATCGGCCGGCTACGTGGCCGGTGGTAACCCGAGCAAAATTGCTAGTAGGTTTTGTAACTGGACACTAGTGAGCTAACTTCTTTTGTACTTTTCGGAAAGGAAAAGTGTATGCCAATGACCCACAGACCACTCCGGAACTCAAGAAAGAAATTAAGCACCCTTCAGGAAATGAATCCCCAATGACGCGAAAACGTTATTGAAAAGTGATGAATTTCTTTTTGCACCATTTTGTAAAATTATGTACAGGGTGGTCATAAAAAAACTTCCCCGATAGATGGACCTCTAGCCACAGTTCCGTTCAACCAATCAAAATGAGATTTCAGGTACAGTTGTACAGAGGCATGCGCATCCGATTGGGATTGTTCAAAACAATACAGCTCTCGCGGTTACAGTTACTGTGAAAACATTTCGAAATTTTACAATAGCAAGGCCCACCCGCGAAAGTTGATGAGCGCATTGAAAAATCAAAAATAACGTTCGAACGATAAACGTATGAAGAAAATTGGGGGCGTAAAACATTTGCAAAGGAGAGCATTGTAAAGAACCAATGTCAACACAGAGAAAAAGTACATTGGCACAATTCGCATTAATTCACTGGAATAGGCAGTAGAAATGTTATACTAACAGTAGGACACATGAAAACTTTCAATTCCAATAAAGAACAGCATCTCTCTCCTGCCTTGAACTGTCATTGGTTCGTTACAGCGCTCTTCTTTGCAAATGCTTTACGCAGCCAATTTTCGTCATACATGTTTCGTTCGAACGCCTCTTATGATTTTTCATTGCGCTGATCCACCTTCGCAGACAAAAAGTGGGTGTTGCCATAGGAAGAAATCGAAATATTTTCAGTGCAACCTTAACCGTGAGGGCTCTATTGTTTTAAACAATCCCAATCTCGAATGCATATCTCTGGATAACGATAGCTGAAATCTCATAACGATTGGTTGAACGGAACGGCGGCTGAGGTTGTTGCGGGAAAATAGTTGCGGGTGGCATAGCTCCACGAGAATCCTTTACTTTTTAGTACGTCATTTCCGTAAAAAGATGGTCACGATTATTTTTAACAGCACTGACATCTGCAGAAAAATGGAAGAATGCGAGAACAGCTGGATAGATTGCCATAAGCTGAAAAAAGGGCAGCCGTTGCCATCGCTCGACTTAACCACCAGCAAGATGGCAGACGATCGAAACGTTCATCGCGTGTCACAGATCTAGAGATCCTTTTTTGACGACAGCTGGCTGTGAGCTGCGTCAAAAAAGGGTCTCTAGATCTTTGGCACGCGATGAACGTTTGGATCGCTCGTCATCTTGCTGGTAGTTAAGTCGAGCGATGGCAACAGCTGCCCTTTTTTCAACATTGGGAAAGGATTGCGCCTCAAAGGGTTAAGAACCATTCTATCACACTTCGGGTCCCGGGTACGAATCCAGCCTTGGGCATGGATGTTAACTTGTCCGTCCTTTCATAGGGGGTAACGCTGGCCGCCCACTGGGTGCTCCCATAATAAAATAGCCAGTAATTCGGGCCTTAGTCGAAGCAAAATGCTTGATGAGCAAATGCCCGCCCATTGAAAAATAAATAAATAAATAAATAAATTCTAGACTACTTAGTTTGTTTTGTATATATGCCCTTCACAAGGTCAAAAAATCTGCAGCAAGACGCTTGCATAACTGTTTTCTGTTATTTCACTTCAAAATTCTTCTTTTTTTTTTAAAGCAAATTAAAGGAAGTGTTTTATTAAGTCCCTTGAAAAATGCTGCTGCTTGTAATTCCGTTCCCTTGTTACCGAAGATTTACAAAGAAGATTAAAGTTTTAACAACTAACGCCAGTCAGCTTATAAACGAAAAACATTCGTCTCCCGCGATAAACGCACCTGATTAATGCAAGCTCCTTCGCGCCCTAAATTCATTAAGCATTGTTTTCGTTAAGAAAAAAAAAAGAATAAAATGTCGCGAAGAAAGAAAAAAAAAAGACCATTTTATCCGCGAGTCTTGTAATAGAATTTTAATCAAATAAGTTATTTTTAGAACAACGGAAAAAGAAAGTGGAGGCGTCTGAAGTTGCACGCAAGATGGAAGGACTTTTCATTTAGATTTTGAAAAATGGTCGTTTTCAGATGAACAGCAAACAAATAACAAAATAGAAAGACAGCAATAAAACGGCCGGAGAAAATCCGAAAAAAAAAATGGCGAAAGTGGATTACAGAATTTTGTTTCTCTGATTGGTCGTTTTATATGGTGTGAGGATGTCAAATCGAGATATCAGAGTTTAAGCAAGCGATGTTATTTCTTTTACTAAATTATGCAGTGTGCGTTTCATAAGCAATACGAACAAATTCATAAAAATTCATTTATTGAACTTACTCGATCAAGTAGTTGTTTAATTTGAGATGTGAGAGTTCTTCACTACCGAGAAAATCTCACATCTCATATTAAACAGCAATCTCATAATCGCTTTTAACCCATTCGTGCCTGGATATTTTTGCGACTTTCTTCGATTTTTGCTAACACCAGTAGTAATTGATAAATTTCTGATGTCAACTTTTTGAACAAGGGATGATTTTATTTAAAATCATTATGTATAAAAATTGAAATGTCAACAACCTACTTGGCCATATTAAAATATTTTGTGGAATTGTGGTTCAATACTCGCGAATAAAGGCTAGGAAATATAAATAACGTTTTCAAATGATAGCGAAAATGCCGTCCCAAAAAAGGGACGCTAGGCATAAATGGGTTAAAAAACCTACTACACTTCAAAACGGCAAGCAGAAAGCGTATTTTGAATTAACTTTTCGAATAAACACCTAATTATCAATCTCTGTTTCAGTAGTAAAACGTTACTATCACCCATAAGCAAAGATTGTCCAAACACTTTTAAAGGTAAATGATGTCCTAGAGGTTATTTTCGGCTCTATGAATTCCAATACTGCAAAAACATTCACAAATTCAACTTAGGAAATTTCAGTAAGAATCAAATATTCTTTTGTGTAACGGCAAACAAAGACAAAATGACGGCAAACAAAAACAAAATGTGTGTCTGTCCGGGGCCATCGTGAATCTTCAACCGGGTACTTCGATGAGTCATCCAAAGAGGCCTACGAGGGTTTCTCATTGGTTAGATTCGGCCGTTAGATGACGTATCTAAGTGCTGGAACCAATAAGCAAGCATCCGCAGGCCTCTTTGGATGACTTATCCGAGTGCACAAGTAGGCCACGATAGAGGAGTCACGATGGTCCCGGTCTGTCAGTGTATGGGATTTGCACATTCACATGCGTTAAATCATTTTATTATTCAAAATTAAAGCATCGACGCGAATGTCAGTCAGATAAGAACTACAAAAAAGTCTTAAGGAATCGTTTAGCAATACAAAAGCCCTACACATGTGGACCTCTGGACCGAAGAGGTTATAAATCATCATAATAGCATCTTCCTGCGTAGATACGTTCTTGGAAGGAGTGTTTTAAACCTGTAGGCATCTTGGAGAAACCTTTCCTGGAATGTCCTTTAGAGCAGATCTAACATAAGTCCCATGTTTTCAATCGTGTTGCAATGTTTCTTTTCAGGATTCGTTTTCACGAGGAGTCAATTAACGGTGTAGTTCGAAAAAATCATGCAATTTCGGTACATAAGTACAAATAAACTAACTACGTCAGGCACTTCAAAATTTTGAAACTGTCTCTTTACAAGCTGTACTACATACTGAAATAAACGATAAACCTGCATCAGTTTCAAAACTTTTAGAAAAAAATTCTTAACAATCGGAAATTTTCACAAAACGTGTCACTCTTCGAAAAATCCTGCAGCTCCGATCCATGTTTAAGAATTTTTTCTGAAAGTTTCACTAAATTTACAGCTCTTACGCTTATTACAGTGTGTAAAGCAGCTTATGAAGAACCATCTGGAATTTTTTGGAGACCATGACGCTATTAGTTTATTTCAATTTGTGTATCAAGTCTAAAAACAGAGTTTTTTTTCTTCGAAGAACAGCCTTAAAGGAAGCGCAAGAGGTCTGAGGGTGCCAGAACTGTAGGGAAGGTGGAAATCCTTGAAAATGAAGCCGCTGTGGCTTGGCGCGTTGTCGTGATGAAGTTTCCATGCGCCCTTGATGTCACTTCGACGACCTTAATCTAGAGGTGGTTTTTTTTTTGAGTACTTCCAAGTAAAAGGTCAAGTTTAAAAAAAACGCTCCAGGTTATGCTATTTTCAAAACGAGGTTCAGAAATCTCACGTTCTGACTCCCGCAGCACACAGCTGTTGTTGTTGTTGTCGTGTCCATGGATAGACGACACTATCCATGGAAAGATGGGTGCCATTGCCCCCGAGGGGGTTGGACTTCTACTTGTTGGTCCCTAATTTAGAACCGATGCCAGATGAGGGACCAACCACCACCTGAAATCGGCAACTCCAGAGGTATCGTTTAACAACTTGGAGGACATTGGAGCCACGACAGATTTTACGCGCACCAGCTTCCATTAGCGTGCACGGTTCCACAGTAGTCGTGCCGAGAGGGAAGATGACCCTCCCAAGCACCGGCCAGGTCCGATGCTGCTTCACTTACCGTGTTCTTAAGGGAACGGAGTTAAGCGCCCAGACCACTGCGGGACCAGCACACACTTAACACATTTATATGCTTTTAATGCAAATTTACAAATTGATGGAGAAAGCAGACATATCCTTGAAAACAAGGCTAAAAAACTTCTAACTTGTTTTCAACTGTGCATCTGAACCAGTTCTCTGGCAAAATCAATTCAAATTTTCTAAGACTAAATATACCTGAGTCCACGGCTTTGGGCAGATCTTAAGTAAACAACTCGAAATCAAGATGCTCGAAAATGAAAGTACATCCTCCATTTCGTTTCTAGCGTAACTCCGTCCGATTACCCCCCAAATTAAAACCATGCATTATGCAAAACAGTACACGCGCGTGTATGAACATCTAATATCGAATTCAAGACCGTATTCCAGAAGTCACAATACCTCAGTGATTACTAACGCAACAATGCAATTTAAAACTCGGATGTATTCAGAAACATTTTCCGTATTAATATATTTCGACCGTAAAATTCGAAATATTTGTAAGTAATTAAATTTTAATTGCTTAATATGTTTTGCCCGGTAGCTTCCCGAAAACCGAGAGAAATTCCTTTGACACTAAGCCACGAAATTGTCCCAACTTTACGGGGACTCCACATATGATAATGTTTACAACTCATTATAAATCCCAACTTATTTTGTATATATACATACATAAGCTTGCACGCGCTGCTTTAAATATATTCGTTTAATTTTCGTAATGGCTCTATATCAACAGATTCTTACGAGCTTCCGTTTTAATTACGCTGAACAAATATTTTAAAAGAGAATGTGTTTGTACAGGTTTTAAAATTTTTGAACGTGTAAGTGGATGTAGTGTTGTTCTGGGGTAACGTAATTTAAAACTTTTCGTACAGAGTTACGTGTTGAAATGAACTGTCTTCAGATAAGGAAGTCAGCACCGTTTAATAAGTTGAAACGCGGATATGCAGTTAATAATTTTTATGCTCACATTTCATTGCTGTTACTTAATACTAGTAACAGCAATTACTAGTGTTAAGTAACTAGTTACGGTTACTTAAACCATAACATAATGCTTTCTTTGGCATTGGGCAGTCCATCTAGTTTTTCTTCTACATCGATTTATATTTTCATTACATTCTTCAGTTCTCAGTAGATGCCGGTACTGATAAAAATTATTCTGACATTCATTTTACGAATAATCTGTCATTTTTACGGGAAATTATATGCTCATTAGAACAGGATCCTCGTGTAACTATGTCCTCCTTAAGTATTTTATTGAAATCAAATTTATTCTTCGCGTATCAAAACACTCAAATGGTAGTTGGTTTTTTTTTTTTTTTTTTGTTGAAAATACCGGGGGATAAGGCAGAAGTGCCATGAATAGGACATTTTCCATTCTAGATTTTTTTTTTTTGTCTACTGCAATTATTTTAATGGGAATAACGCTAAAATAAACATTAGTATCTTAGTCTTTAGGAAATATGCACGAAACCACATTCAAAGATGCTTAGTAACTGTGAACAGGGGCGTAGCCAGAGGGGGGGGATGAGGGAACTGCAGATCCCCCCGAAATGGGACCCTTTACTTAGCTTACAGTTTGATATTTAGCTTACAATTCAACTTTTAGCTTACAATTTGATAACCAGCCCACCCCCCCCCCGAAATAAAATCCTGGCTACGCTACTGATTGTGAGAAATAAAAATTATGAAAGTGTATAATTTGTCTCATTCACGTCAAACAGTGTTATGAATGGGACAGTAATAAAATAAAATGATTGAAGACTGGCATGTTTTATAATTGATGCTTTCGGCATGACTTCTATTCCCCATATTAAAAATGCAATCAAACACATAGTCACTTACCTTCTAAAATGTTACTGTTTTCTATCGACAAAGGTATCGGCAGATGCGTTTGGCATGATTTAGATTTCATTCTTTAAAAATATACACAGAAAGAATAATGATTAATGAAAACTCAATCATTGATCTTTTAAAACGTCAATGATTTCCAAGGGCAACTCAAATGTAGCAAAATTTGCTCATCCCGCGATTTTCGCAGGCAGGTGTTTTTCTTCCTGTATCGAGTGCCGAACTGCCGCATTTTTCAGCCAGCTTTTAGTGTTACCAAACGTTGATTTCTTGCTCAACCCTGAGACTAAAGTGGCTTAAAAACCGTTGCCAATCCTAGCCCAATGCCGAGAAAAATACAGTGTCTTGTAGTCGAAATGAACTGTCTTCAGATAAGGAAGTCAGCACCGTTTAATAAGTTGAAACGCGGATATGCAGTTAATAATTTTTATGCTCACTTTTCATTGCTGTTACTTAATACTAGTAACAGCAATTACTAGTGTTAAGTAACTAGTTACGGTTACTTAAACCATAACATAATGCTTTCTTTGGCATTGGGCAGTCCATCTAGTTTTTCTTCTACATCGATTTATATTTTCATTACATTTTTTCAGTTCTCAGTAGATGCCGGTACTGATAAAAATTATTCTGACATTCATTTTACGAATAATCGGCCATTTTTACGGGAAATTATATGCTCATTAGAACAGGATCCTCGTGTAACTATGTCCGCCTTAAGTATTTTGTTGAAATCAAATTTATTCTTCGCGTATCAAAACACTCAAAATGTCAGAATTGGGTCCTCACGGCAAGAATACCTGGCATTAAAGTGTTATGGTAGTTTTTTTTTTTTTTTTTTTTTTGAAAATACCGGGGGATAAGGCAGAAGTGCCATGAATAGTACATTTTCCATTCTAGATTTTTTTTTTTTTTTGTCTACTGCAATTATTTTAATGGGAATAGCGCTAAAATAAACATTAGTATCTTACTCTTTAGGAAATATGCACGAAACCACATTCAAAGATGCTTAGTAACTGTGAACAGGGGCGTAGCCAGAGGAGGGGGGGGATGAGGGAACTGCAGATCCCCCCGAAATGGGACCCTTTACTTAGCTTACAGTTTGATATTTAGCTTACAATTCAACTTTTAGCTTACAATTTGATACCCAGCCCACCCCCACCCCCCCGAAATAAAATCCTGGCTACGCTACTGATTGTGAGAAATAAAAGTTATGAAAGTGTATAATTTGCCTCATTCACGTCAAACAGTGTTATGAATGGGACAGTAATAAAATAAAATGATTGAAGACTGGCATGTTTTATAACTGATGCTTTCGACATGACTTCTTTTTCCCATATGCAATCAAACACATAGTCACTTACCTTCTAAAATGTTACTGTTTTCTATCGACAAAGGTATCGGCAGATGCGTTTGGCATGATTTAGATTTCATTCTTTAAAAATATACACAGAAAGAATAATGATTAATGAAAACTCAATCATTGATCTTTTAAAATGTCAATAATTTCCAAGGGCAACTCAAATGTAGCAAAATTTGCTCATCCCGCGATTTTCGCAGGCAGGTGTTTTTCTTCCTGTATTGAGGAGAGCATCCCGAGTTTTCACCGTTTAACCAGTGAAATAAATTAGATATATTTTTAGGCGTTTAATTTAGGTTTTGACCAACACATAGTCACTTACCTTCATCAAACACATCAAACACATCCCGCGTTTTCACCGTTTAACCAGTGAAATAAATTAGATACATTTTTAGACGTTTAATTTAGGTTTTGACCAACACATGTCGTTAGTCGTCCACTAAATTGCGATATTTGAAGGTGATACTCGGTATGTAATGCTCTAACTTCACTTGTTTGCCGTCTTGTCTAATCAGAAATGGCTGGTAGAAATCGTTCAGCAATTGACAGAGTGTATATTACGGATAATTTATGAGATTCTGAAAGAGATTTTAGTTTTGATAGTGATAGTGATTTAGAATTTTTGGACGGCTCCTCAGACGGTGATGAATCTCACCATGATTCAATAAACCTGGAAAGCGTTAGGCGGTGGTGCAGTTTCTTATGTTATGTAATAAACGGAAATTAACTGTAATTCAAATGAAATTTATTAAAAAAAAATTTTTATGTAATAACATCTCAAATTGGTTTCTCATGATAAAAATCTACATTAAAAATCTTTTCTAGAAAGAAAAAATGCACATTTCAATCCTCCAATGTATTTAGATTTGAAATATGACAAAAAAAATTACACAATTTTTGAAGCGATTTTGGTCCAAAAATTGAGCAGTCAGAGGATTAAAAAAAGTGCAGAAAGTACAACGATTAATGCAAACCTAATCATTGACCTTCTAAAATGTGACTGCCGTCTATCAACAACTGGATCAATTGATGTGTTCGACATGATTTAGCTTTCTTTCTTAAAAAAAGTATGCAGAAAGAATAATGATGTCCCGCAGTGGTCTGGGTGCTAAACTCCGTTCCTATAAGAACACGGCAAGTGAAGCAGCATCCGGCCTGGCCAGTGCTTGGGAGGGTCATCTTCCCTCTCGGCTCGACTGTTGTGGAACCGTGTATGCTAATGGGAGCTGGTGCACGTAAAATCCGTCTCCGCTCCAATGTCCTCCAAGTTCTTAAAGGATACCTCTGGGGGTGCCGATTTCAGGTGGTGGTTGGTCCCTCATCTGGAATCGGTTCAAAATCAGGGTCCAACAAGTAGAAGTCCAACCCCCTCAGGGGCACTGGCACCTATCTTTCCAAGGACAGTGTCGTCTATCCATCGACAACAACAACAACAAGAATAATGATTAATGAAAACTTAATTACTGAATATCTAAAGTGTCACTGATTTCTTCCTCAAATGGATCAATTGATGCACTTGACATGATTTATGGCTTTCTTTCCTTAAAAAAAAATGTACAAGAAGAATAATGATTAATGAAAACTTAATCATTGATCTTCTAAAATATGCCTTCCATCTATCAACAAATGGAACGATAGATGCGTTGGGCATGATTAAGCTTCCTTTCTTTTAAAAAATGTACAAAATGAATAATAATTAATGAAAAGTTAATCATTGACCTTCTAAAATGCCAATGATTTCTTCCTCAAATGGATCAATTGATGCGCTTCGTGTGATTTATAGCTTTCTTTCTTTAAATTATTTACAAAAAGAATAATGAATAATATAAAGTTTGCCACACTCTCAGAAAAATTCGTCTTTATACACTAATTTATCCCTCATTTTTCCACGAATTATTTCCGTATTTTATGGAAACGTAATATTTCCGTAAATTCTTCTTCCCGAAAATCTGAAGAAGAGGAAAAAATCTCGTTAATTCTAAAGAAGTTTCTTCAATTGAGAGGAGAAAAAGAAACGGATATTCGCCAATTAACGGAAATATTCCGGCAGCACTGCTGCCAGAAAAATTTCCGCGAATTTAAGAAATAGTTTTGTAGGGTGCGTCTTTATACTCTAATTTATTCCTCACTTTCCAACGAATAATTTCCGTACCCTTGGAAACGTAATATTTCCCTGAATTCTTCCCGAAAATCTGAAGAAGAGGGAAAAATCTCGTTAATTCTAAAGAAGTATCTTCAATTGAGAGAACAAAAAAGAAACGCATTTTCGTCAATTAACGGAAATATTCCGACAGCACAGATTGCTGCAAAATTTCCGTGAGTTGGAGAAATAATTTTTGAGAGTGCATCGACCTTCTAAAATGTCGTCGATTTCCATTCACGAATGTATTAATTGATCCGTCTGGCATAATTGAGGTTTAAAAAAAAAAGTACAGATGAAAATATCGTAATTTACGCTTGTCAATAGATGCTTTAGGCATGATTTAGTCTTCTTTGTTTACGAAAATGCAGTCATTAACTTTCTAAAAATGTACTGCTGCACAAATAGATCACCTGGCGAAAACTCCATTAATACTTTAAAAGGCTAAAATGCACTCGCAATAATACCATTTCACACTTTTCAGCGAAATATAAACAACTTTTAATGAATTTAGCGTGTGAAAAGAAAATTATTATTGATGAATTCCTACTCCAATATACAAGCGTTGTTTTTGTTTTTTAATTTCAAAATAGGCTGGCGCTTTGAAAATTTAATCTTCGTAAATGCTTGGTAACTAGGAAGAAAAATGACGTACACAAACATGTTTCCGCCAGTCTTAATGAAATTATCTAATTTCGGAGAATTGCTTTAAACTGAAACAGAAGACCTCCACACGCACACACGCATGTAAAAATTAAATTTGAAACTGCAGGCTTCCTTTTTTTTTCAGTTTTGTGATGTGCAATTTATTAAAAAATGAGATAATTATCAAACACATCGATGAATTATGAATTAAAGAATTCGTTCAAAGAAGTAATAATAATAATAAACACGTATGAGAGAGTAAAAATGTGGCAGTTAATGTATTTGTTTTTCATGAGAAATTATTTTAAGTGAATGCATATTGTCTAGAGCAGCGGTTCCCAACCTTTTGTACTGTACAACTAGAGATGGGGAAAAGCGTTATTTTTAAAGAACAGTTGTTCATTGTTCCCGTTCTTTTTTAAAGAACAGTTCTTTTTCCTGTTCTTTTGAGAACAGGTTCTTTGATTTATCGTAGCTTTATTATGACTATTTTATTCAATTTAAAAATGAAAATATACGTCCTTTTTAACATGTATTATGCTTTAATACAATTGCAAAATGTTTAAAAAAACTTTGCAACCAACATACTGGCTTTCTTTAATCAAGTATATTAACAGTAATTTTCGGTAAAAATATTTTAATTATATTAACGTTCTATAATATAGTGTTAAATATGCACATATTTCAAAAACCAAAATTTTTTCTGTGCTTTTCATTAACTTTTGTTATCCTTACTCTTAGCATGTATGTAAAAATAAATGGAAAAACTTCAATTCAAGAGAGAATTATTTAGGCCAGGCCTAATTTTCGATTACTTACCTGAGTGATACAATATTGCTTACAAGAGTAAACAATATTTGAGTCTGACAGCTCCTAAAATGACATAATATTCATAACTGTTTATTTTGATTAGACTATATTGCACAAAGCTTTGGAAGCAGCGGAATCAATAACTTTAAAATCCGTCCAAACAAAAGATTTTTTTTCTATCCATGAGGAAAAACTATCCAAACATAAGCATAACTAAGAGTTGTACCAGTAACAGCGCAAAGGAATGATCTGTTTCAACTAATCCTTGAACGGTCTGATACAATATGCCACGTGACTGCATACCCTTTTGTTTTAGTTTTTTCTTCTTCACTGCAGTAAAAGAGCTGACGCACAAGAGAAGCGATCGCTGAAGCTGAAAATCTGCAATGAAATCCTCCACCCCCTCCTTTCCTAGCCTTATTCCCAAGTCCACACCATAAATTTCATGATAAAGCGAAAGTAACGCAAGACTTTGACCCTGGATAATGTGCCAGGGGTCGTCGGGAAGTACGTTACCTCGGGCACATAATATCCACATTATCACAATGCACCTAAGTAACGCAAGCTTTGACCCTATAGTCGTAACTCTAGGAGGAATGGGAGGGGGAGGGGTGTAGAAGTTTTTTTCGGACTTTCAGACATTTTAATACAAAAATAATAATGATAAAAAAACTCAAAATACTATAAGAGTGTTCACTATAACGAACGCTGGAGAGAGAGCACCCTCTTCAAGGCCGTACCCAGGGGGGGTCTGGTCCCCACCTCCCCCCGAAATGTAAAATTTTGTTAACAAAATAATAAAGTTGAAGTCTTTGTGAAAAATTCAGCCTTTTTCTTTCGTTTGGTCCCCTCCGAAATTTTTGTCTGGATAAATTTTTTTCTGGATACGGCCCTGATCCCTTGTCCCCTATCTAAGCACTCATGCAAGACCGTACCCAAGGGGGGGGATCAGAAAGTCTGCCCCCTCAATTTAAAATGTTGTTAACAAAATAATAATGACGAAGTCGTTTGCTGAAAAATTCAGCCTTTTTCACCGTTCGCTCCACCTCTTAAAAATTGTACTTGTATGCTCTATAATTCCACCAGGGAAATATAACTCACACAAATGTACTTATATAATATGCTAACGTATGCGGTAACACAAAATCGACCCTATTTCCACCCTGCGAACGGCAAGAGCTAGATGTAAACATGAGTGCAATAACAATAACGCGTGTGCGAAAATCCAAATTAACTGCTCAGTGACGTCCAATGGAGCAAGCCTATGTCACGCAGTCGCTAGATTACAAAATAACAATAATGGATATACACAAAAATGCAAGATCTTTTGGACTTTTTCATAGCTTTATAAAATATCGACAATACTTGGTGCATTAAACGTCCATCTATAAAATGTCGCCATGCATTGGGCTACAGCACATTTTAGCCATTTGCTGATTCAGCATCGACTTTCATGATGACACCCAAAATATGTACCAATCCTAAGTAAATTTAATGACAAATACTGTCAAAACCAGCGAGATATAATTGGATAAGAAGTCGTTGGCTAAAACAAAGAAACGCTATTTTCATTGAAATGAGTCCAGAAATTGAGTCAACACTGCACTGAGTATGAAGAGCAAGCAGTGTGGTATGGGGCTGCAAAGCTGGCCGCTTTTGCGGATAGTTTTTAAAATTACAAGACAGAACTTCCAAAATTATAATTTTAAAATCACAATTTAACTCCTTGAATAACTAACGTATTTCCCTCAAGTTTTAAACTTTTTTATTAAAAATGAATTATTTAATATACAGAAGTATTCGTTTGGATCTGTGTTCATTAATTAGGCTTTAATTATTAAAGCCTTAAAATATTTATTTAAATTCTTTTTGAAATTCTGCCTTCGTTTCCCTGGACATGTACGATGAATAAATGTATGATGAATAATTGAGCTTGAGACTCAGAAAATTTTAGAATGTATCCTTACAAGTTGCACTGTGAACTGACATTGAGGATAAACCTATAAGAGTTGCGAAATTGTCAGTAAAAAAAAAACACACACACACACACACACTAAACATACGGATTTCATGACATTTCAGAAAACAGGTCAATCCTCGGGCCATTTGGAAGGCAATTTTTGTGCTTATGAATTTTTGTCTGAAAGTTGCTTGAGACATACAGCTTTACTGTTAAAATGAGTTCGTAGTGCATCGGGTGAAGAGGCATTATTAATTTTTTCGAGTGTTTAACATCATTGGTTTGTTTTTAAAACTGTTCAAAATTCCTGTACGACAATCGCTCTTCAGGTAGAACACTCTTAACATGTCATGCCTAGTGTCCCTTTTTTGGGACGGCATTTTCGCTATCAGTCGAAAACGTTATTTATTTTTCCTAACCTTTATGCATGTGTATTGAACCTCAACTCCACAAAATACATTTAACCCTTTAACGCGCAGTGTTCCCGCTCTGGGAACACCAAACTCTGACGTTTTGACTGTTGCCAGTCACGAAGAATAGATTTGATTTCTATAAAAATAGTGGCGGGTGACACAGCTACACGAGAATCCTTTACTTTTTAGTACGTCATTTCCCGTAAAAAAAAAATGGTCACGATTATTTTTAACAGCACTGACATCTGCTCACAAATGGAAGAATGCGAGAACAGCTGGATAGATTGCCTGATGCTAAAAAAAGGGCAGCCGTTGCCATCGCTCGACTTAACTAGCAGTAAGATGGCGGACAATCGAAACGTTCATCGCGTGCCACAGATCTAGCGACCCTTTTTGGACGACAGCTGGCTGTGCCGCACAGCCAGATGTAGTCAAAAAAGGGTTTTCTAGATCTGTGGCACGCGATGAACGTGTCGATCGTCCGCCATCTTACTGGTAGTTAAGTCGAGCGATGGCAACGGCTTCCCTTTTTTCAGCATTAGGAAAGAGTTGCGCCTGAAAGGGTTAAAGGAATTCATCCCTTGTTGAAGTAGTTGACATCAGAAATTTGCCTATTATTGCTGGTAGTAGCAAAAATCGGAGAAAGACGCAAAAATATCTGGGCCCAAATGGGTTAATCTTACGTAAAAAAATTATCCAAAATACCTGAATTTTCGTGGTACACCAAATCATTCCTCCGTGTTCCTGAAATTTTCGAGAATTTCCAGAATAATCTTTGAATTTACACACGACAAAGTAACGAATACGACGTAATTCGAATTTTTAATTCTTCAATCATTTGTCACTTCTTACAAAAGCATCATTTATCAAACTATAAATATATTTAAAATCGTGTAACTATTAATTTTGATTAATCTCTCGAAATTACGAGGCAATATCTCTATCCCGTAACAATTTTAATTTAATGCGTTTCTTGCGAAATTAGGGTTGACTTTTATATTAAGTCTCCCCGTTGAAAAATGTTTCCTGCCTTTAATTTGTTCGCATATTACGTAAGATTTACTCGGAAAAGATTAAAGTTTCAGCGAGCAGCCCGGGCCGCCTTCGAAATGAAAGACATTCGTCTCGCGCGATAAATGCATCTGATTAATGCAGGCCATTATTTTTCTCAAGAATAAATTCAGCCTGCATTGTTTTTTTTTTTTTTTTTTTTTTTTTTTTGTTTTGGCTTGCAGGCGAGAAGAAAATGCATTTAAACCGTAGTTGCTGTGTGACGGAATTCCTCTTTTAATCAGAAAAGTAATTTTTTCTTCCTTCACCCCCCCCCCTCCCGTTTAAGTAGGACTTGGAAGTAGTATTTCAGAAATGGAAGGGGGTGGAACTTTCAAAATTCGATTTCTAACTTGTCCCCTTTTCTAAAAAAAAAAAAAAAAAAAATGCAATCATGGAAGAGGGTACAACTACTTATGCTACATTTTTTCGAAATGTAAGGAATTTGTACATCTTTAAAGCCATATATAGTATACTAGCTGAAGTACCCGTTCTTCGCACGGGAATGAATGGACTTTTTGATATTACGATTTGTGGTGATTACTATTCATTGTAATAAACAGATATAGCAAAATGGATATCGCGTTATATTGTGTCCAATAATCATGCATACCGAATTGCAAGGCAATCGTTTGTACGGTGCAGAAGGCCATGCGGCGTAGCGCAATGTAGTGGCGAGTTTTAGCAAAACGGATACGGCCAAAATATTTTTCGCATTCAGATATCGATGTATACGAATTTTCAGTCCTGAAGTTCATGTGTTGACGCGACATCTAGTGGCAAGTTATAGGAAAATGGATAGCGCCAAACTCTTCCCCGTGTTCAAATATCTATGTATACCTATTTTCATAGCGATCATTTGCACAGTCAAGAAGTGATACACTGCAGGGCCATCCAGGTGTTCAATAAAGTAATGATTTGCTACAGCGCCGTCAAGTGGCGAGTTATAGCAAAATGGATAACGCCAAAATATTCTCATTGTTCAAATAGCTATGTATACTGATTTTCATAGCGACCGTTTGAATGGTCAAGAATTTGGCCTGCTGCAGCTTCATCTAGTGGCGACTTAAAATAATAATGCATTGCAGTGTCATCTAGTGGTGAGTAACATCAAAAGGAACGCAGTTAGAATATATTCTTCGTGCTCAAATGTGTAAGTATAAAAAATTTTTGCCGATCGGTCGAACGGTATAGAAGTCGATGCTTTTCAGCGCCATTTAGCGGCAAGTTACAGCAAAATGGATAGTGAAAAATATTCTCAGTGTTCTAATATTCGCGTGTACCAAATTTCATCGAAATCGGTTGGACGATATTCGCATAGCAAACGGCTAAACGGAATAGAATTCGACGTTCTGCTGCGCCACCTGGTGTCAAGTTAGAGGAAAACGGATAGCATAAAAAGCTTCTCCATGATAAAAGACTTAGGTGAACCAAATTTCATGGTGCATCGGTGCTCAACGGTGCTGGAGTTTTTCAACCTCATACACTCATACCAACATTCATTTTTATCTATAACCAGTGTCATTATATATCCCAGTCTCAAATAAAATCCAGTTTCAAATCTAAGCCTCGCCAAAGTGCCAACATACGCCATTTTGCAAGCGTTTCTTCAGGAAATCATTCGAAGCATTGACTTAGCAGCAATAATATATGGGAAATGGTTCGACCGCGAAAAAGTAAAGCAAGCCTTTATTTGAAAAGTTGAATCCCTTAATACAGCCGAATTTTCTAAAATTATCAACTATAATGTGTTTTATTCATCGTTACTCCGATGTACTAAATGAGAAGATTTCAATTTTCTGAAATTTGGCGGAATTCCCCCAACTTAAATCAATGTACTCATTTGGCGAGAATTCTGGAGATAGATCAATTGAAATCCCTTAATAACTGCATTATTTCTTCACGGATCATTAAAATTTAACGCTGTATTCTAATAAAACCTTTGCACTTGTTTTCAAAAATCTATTTCCTTAAGCTCTCAATAAATTGCGCCAAGCCGAAATCTGTGCAAACCGCTAGAACTCACTTTCACAAAATCGGCATTTGAGCCATTTTTTTTTTTTCGCCAAACTAAAATAATTTACCTATTAGCCTCGGAAATCTTCAATTCTTATTGTTTTGCGTGTAAAGCATTACATTCCTGCTCTGATTTCCCATGCACACGATATTATAATTTAAAAAAAATAACCTTACGAATATAAACTAACAAAAAAAAAATCATTATTATTCTTTTATTTTTACTTTGAGAATTTAAAACATTTTATTCGGCAAAATCGCCACACATGGCAACCACGATCCTTATTTCACACTTTTTTCACTACAGGGGTTACAATTACGGAAAGCTTTTTGCGTGAATAGCATAAAAAATCTCTTAAATTCCGGGAACGGGTGGACTTTCAAAGTTTTAAAGTGGACTACGATTTATTCTATATTATTTTACATATCTGTGCTAAATTTCAGGCCGATAGGTCCATTTTTGTGGATTTGTATACGAACGACATTTTATTCGGCAAAATCGCCACACATGGCAACCACGATCCTTATTTCACACTTTTTTCACTACAGGGGTTACAATTACGGAAAGATTTTTGCGTGAAGAGCATATATATATATATACACAGGGTGACTGCTAATTCATGGGTACAAACTTTAAGGGCTGGTAACAATCACATTTTGTCCAGATCCCCCTCCCCCACCAAAGGGAGGCAATGGGCAGAGGGAGGTGCGCCTTCCATTTTTAGGGTCCCAGTGGGAGGAAGTACGATTTAGCCCGTAGTCCCTTAACTTTGAACGAATTCCAGAGGACGGACCAATCCCTCCGAAATCGGCACCCCCAGAGGCAGGCGCGATATCGGGATATATCCCCCCCCCCGAAATTTTTGGATTAGTGATGAAATTCCGTCTATTTATACATATATAAGTTCATATCCCCCCCCCCCCGAAAAATTTTCCTGGATACGCGCCTGCCCAGAGGCATCGTTTAGAGGCTCATAACTTGGAGCACGTTGAAGCCACGAGAGATTTTACGTACACCCGCTCCCATTAGCGTACACGGTCCCGCAGCAGTCGAGCCGAGAGGAAGTGGACCCTCCCAAGCACTGGCCAAGCCGGATGCTGCTTCACTTGCCGTGTTATAATGGGAACGGAGTTTAGCGCCCAGACACCACTGCGGGACCAAAAGTTACTTATAGGTTGGAACAATCATTGGACAGGTAAAAATAAATAGATAGCTAAAATAAACAAATAAGGACACACACAAAAAACAATAGAGAGTATTTTGTTTGTGTGTGTGTGTGTGTGCTTTTTGGTTTATTTTATTTATTTATTTACTTTTACTTGTCCATATCTTATTCTTACCTACATTCTTCTTCACACATCCTATTCCCCCCCCCCCTTAATTTAATCTCTGTATTTCTGGCATTTTCTTTTTCCCAATGACAAATTACTGTTTGTTCGCTTTCGTTTTTGTTTATCTTTCTATTCCCACTGTTCTGTGAGACGAAGTATTGACGGCTGACGAAGGCCGAAGTCTTCTTTTTTTTGTCGAAACAATCGCCCTAACCTAAAAGTAACTTTTCATGGTGAAAAATAGGCTTACAGCTATGAAAATTAAAGTTTCCAGCTAGCGAGCCAGTCGCCTGATCTCAATCCAATTGAACACCTTCGGGATACACATTTTAATACAAGTTGCGACGCAAAAGCATTCTTCAAAGGCAGCACTCCATCAGGAATGCTTAGTCAGAAATGGCAAAAATCCCTCGCTCCACCTTAGAAAATCTTGTTAATTCCATGATCAGACGATGTGCCGAAGTCCTGTCAGCAAAAGATTATGCAACTACACACTGAGCATTGCTGTATTTTGCTACATCAGCACAATTAATTTTAACAAACGTTTAGAAAAACTGAATATTCTCAAAATTTTTGCTTTGAACATTTCAAATTCACAATTTTGACACATATTTTTAGTTGCACCAATATAGGAGGATCAAAGCAGGAAATTATTTATATGCAACATTAAAAAATTTTGCTCACAGAAAAAGTTATGACAAAAATACAGATTGTCTCAAATCTTTTGTAACCCTATAGTATAAATTTTTTTCCGATCATTTTAATCTCTATAGCTCTCCCTCATTTTGTAAACTATTTAATTTTAAATGAAGTATTCCAGATCTCAAACTACACTGATAGTATTCAGATAGTACAGAAAAAAGAAAGAAAAAAAGACATTTTTCAATATTTTTGAATTTCAATCTCCTTATCAAGCCTCCCAGGTGGTGTAGTGGCTAAAGAACCATTCTATCACGCCTTGGGTCAGGGTTCAAATCTTGGCATGGGCATGGGTGTTAACTTGTCCGTCCCCGCATAGGGGATAACGCTGGCCACCCATTGGGTGCTCCCAGAATGAAATGACCAGTAATCCGTACCTTAGTAGTGGCGAATACTTGATGAGCATGTGCTCGCCCATTGAAAAAAAAAAAAAATCTTCTTATCAATCTTTAATCGATGACAAATTAAAACACGTTTCCACATATTTGGGAAACCCAACATAAATTTACGAGCAAATGATGTCTATTTACGGCAGTGAAAAGTTCAGGCAGACAAAGAAAAAAAGTTATGACAGAAACTTGCCAACGTTGTTGAAAACAGAGTTGGGCAAAATACACCGAAAACGTATTTTCGATACAAAATACATACAAATTACAAAATCCATGTAGCCTCACCATGGAACATTGGTTATGTCACTGGAAATGGGAGACGGGTGAAGGTTCCGGGTTCGGATCCCGTCCGTCGACCTAACCGTTCGGAGTTTTCCGTGGTTTTCTCCGAAACTTAGCGTAAATACAGGTTAGGGCCCCTTATAAAGACCCCCCACGGAGGGCATCCCCCAAGTGTTGTCCTACTGACGAGGATTTATAAGCGGACTTCGAGCCATGCACACAAATCCGATGTGCGTGTTCACAAGTACATGTCAAATTTTTATAGAATTTGATTTGAGAAGAAGCTAAATTTTCTAACGAAGATCCCAGCTTATTTTATTTCAATACATTTTAAAGAGAATAACAAAAGTAATCCTAATAGTTGTGCTAAGTAAAAGGTGCTATGTTTTTCTTTTTTTTTTAAACGATCCTAACACTTCTTCAGCTGCAATACCACGTGTAATTTTGATGCAGCTCATAAATTACACCAAGAGAGGGGGGGGGGGAGTGAAAATCAGCAATTTTATGGTCGTCATTTGCTCATGCTATCTGAGGAATCTGTGGTGTTACTACTAATTTAATGTCAAACAAAATTTATTTTTTGTTTCTTGAAAATACAAAATACATTGAGAATGTGTTTTAAAATACATTCTCAAAATGCTTTGTTTTTACGAATGAAAATACAAAATATAAGATACAAATGTGTTTTGAAAATACATGTTTTAGCGACAGGGTCGTAGCCAAGGGGGGTGTTAGGGGGGGTCATAACCGTCTCCCCCCCCCCCATGAGGAATTTTTTGCCATACAAAATGTATATTCTTCACTCCTTTATCACACACATGTATGCTTATATGTGAGTTGCAGTAGTCGTAAACACCCCCCCCCATGAAAAATTTCTGGCTACGCCCCTGTTTAGCGATACTGCCCAACTCTGAATTTAATGTCAGAATACAAAATTTATTTTTTGTATTTTGAAAATACAAAACACAGTGAAAATGTGTTTTATAATACATTCTCAAAATACTTTGTTTTTACGAGAGAAAATACAAATGTATTTTGAAAATACATGTATTAGCGATACTGTCCATCTCTGGTTGAAAAGTATTGAATTTTTAGCGTTCCTATGCGCATTTTGTCTCTTTCGTTTTTTCACGTTATTTCACTAAACACATACTGTGACACAGTTCAGAAATTTATGGTACGGCCAAAAGTTTATGTAATTTTAAGTTTATTGAATTGAAAAAGCAATGCTTCACAATCAGTAATTTTCATTCATGTTATTGAGTATTTGCCGGCATCGTATGTTCAAAAACGATAAGTTTAATGTCATTTATAAATTAAAAAGCTTTTTCACAAGATAAAATAAATAGAGAAATATTAAACTTTTTTTTTTCCCCTTCTAATCCTTTTGGAAAGAAAATGTCTCCGGAATCAAATTTTGTTCACGAGAGTTACAAAAACTTTACAAAGGAGATTAAAGTTTTAACACCAGTGGCTTGAAAATGGAGAAAAACGTTTCTCTTCAGTGCGATAAATGCATCTGATTAGTGAAGGCGTTTTTCGCGTTGAATTCATTAAGCATTGTTTTCTTCCACACATGAGCAAGGAAACAAACAAACAAAAAAAAATTGTAAGAGGAAAATAAAAATCGTCGCATAATTTAATTTTATAGGAACGAAATGAAATGAAGAATATCAGATCGTTGGTGCTATAGTGCAGTGGTGCGCAAACTAATTTCATCTGCGACCCCCTAATTTGTGTAAAATTTTGTCGCGACCCCCTATTTTGAATAAAATTTCGTTGAGGCCCCTGGATAGACAGTAGACATTTTGTTTAATTGAAAACGAAGTTACATTGAAATTCTTTCTGGGAGTTGCTCTTACAGGGTGTTTTTAAGAGTGTCGTGACGTCATCGATTGAAATAGCGCGTTTTTAAAATAGCGTACCAAACTTATAAACCACCATAAAAATGTTATAAAAGTTGTAACATCATAAAAATCAGTACATGAAGCAACACATAATTTTAATATAACAAAGCTTTATTTATGCATATGGATATAAATGTTTAAAAAAATACTTTTAAAAACTTTACATCGTAAAAAGTCAATGTGAAATATGTGCTTGCAAAGAGCTCATGAGTGCTTCTATGTTCGGATCTGTATTGGAAATCGCAAGTCGTAAGTGATCCTCTGGATCCAATCGAGATCGATGTTTTGTTTTAATGGAAAATAATTTTGAAGATCACTATGCATGATCACTATGCATGATCATTATGCATGATCAATTTGCAGATCACTATGCATGATAACGTGGTTTTGAAGCCCCGTGATAGCGATCGCGAATATCGCGCACGTAAAATAATAATTGTCAGATTCTTCTCTTGTATTATTTCAGTTCTTTGAAATGAATAATTGTAGATTTTTCATAAATTTGGATCTCTTTGAATTTGGCGACCCCCAAAAATTTTCTCGCGACTCCCGGTTTGCGCACCGCTGCTATAGTGCATTACTTTGAAATTACGTCTTCTTTAACTCTTTAACTCGTGCAGTGTTCCCGCTCTGGGAACAGCAAATTCTGACGTTTTGACTGTTGCCAGTCACGAAGAATAGATTGGATTTCTATAAAAATAGTTGCGGGTGACATAGCTCCACGAGAATCCTTTACTTTTTAGCACGTCATTTCCCGTCAAAAAATTGTCACGATTATTTTGTAAAAGCACTGACATCTGCTGAAAAATGCGAGAACGGCTGGATAGATTGCCCAATGCTGAAAAAAGGGCAGCCGTTGCCATCGCTCGACTTAACGACCAGCAAGAGGGCGGACGATCGAAACGTTCATCGCGTGCCACAGATCTAGAGACCCTTTTTTGACGCAGACTGGCTGTGCCCGGCACAGCCAGCTGTCTGCAGCAAGTTTTGAATCTTGTATTATTTATCAGCAATTTCATCAACTATTTCACGATTATAGATTGCAATAAAGAAGATCAACATTTAATTATGCTAGAATTTTACAAACCCTGTTAGCGTAACATTTGCACAAAGTATAGCTTCCTTCGGTGCAATGCAAATATGCACCCGTGTATAAAAATATAACTCTTCCCGTACTTTGCATAGCACACTCGGTGTTACACATCTGCATGCAACACATACATACCATTTAGTAAGTCTGATCTCGAATAGATTTTTACAGCTTATAACCCTTTGCTGAAAGATCATTCTAAAATTAGTGTTGCTTCTTTCTCCGCATTATGCCAGAATTATAACCTATAATTTAGAATTTCAATATTTATATGGTCCCTAAACGGTTTACGGTAACGGGACATTTTTAAACGTGTAAAATTGACTTAAATCATAATGTTTGTTGCTTCACAACATGGTGAATTTTGGTCGTAGAAGAGCGATTTTTTTTTATTGCATGAAATTGTATAAAGAAAGTTTTTCTAAATACATCTGATAAAACCGGGTGACCATATAAAAATTTAAGTTTAGTAATTTTTATCTGAATTGATTTATTGACTTCTATTTCTTCTGATATAAAAAATTATACAATTTGCAGCATTTTTTGAAATTGGAACTATGTTTCTCTGACTAACGGGCACCGTTAGCACTGCAGACCATGTATATTAAATATAACGTTTAACAATGTGTATCGAATAAAGTAACATAAAAATATAGCTTATGCTGAAAGTAGAATTTTTTAAACAGGTTTTTTAAATGAACTGGCGTTAATAATTTCCTCCGACTGCAATCTGAATATGCACCCGTACAGAAAACTCTTTCTGTACTTTGAGTAGCACACTCTTATGTTACACATCTGCATGCTACGCATATACGATTTCGTAAGTCTGACCTCAGATGGATTTTAATAGAGCTTGACTATAACCCTCTGCCTGCAGGGCCCGTACTTTTCACTAATTTCAGGGCCCGTACTTTTAACTAATTACTTTGTTGAGTGACTATCTCAAAAAAAAAAAAAAAAACCGGGGTTATTACCAACAGGAACCCCGGGCATTGATGGATTTAGAGGATTAAAATTTTGATATTAAAAAGAATATTTCAGAACAATGTCTGAAATTGGGGGGGGGGGGCATTTCGAGCCAGGGGCACTCGACAAAGTAATAATAAGGCCGGCGATAATAAGGTCCTGTCTTCTTGAAGATCAGTACTCTAAAATTACTTTTGCTTCTTTTTCCGCATTATGCCAAAAATTGAAATTAAAACCTATAATTTAAAATTTCAGTATTTATAGGGTCCCTTAATGGTTTACCATAACGGGACATTTTTAAACGTGGAAAAGGGACTTAAGTCACAATGTTAACTGCTTCATAAATCGATGAATTTTGGTCGCAGAAGGACGAATTTTTTTTTTTTTCTATTGCTCATGTAATTCCATAAAGATACTTTTTATAAATATAACTGATAGGACCGGGTGACCGTATGAAAATTTAAATTTCTTAATTTTTACAGAAATTGATTTATTCACTTTGATTGTTTCTGATGTAATAGATTATACAATTTAAAGTATTTTTGCAACTGGAACTATGTGTCTCTGACTAACGGTTTAGGAAATAGACATTGGACAGCGTTAGCACTGGACACCCCGTATATCGAAATCGGACTTGCATTTTCTTTTAAAAACGTGGAAGAACTCTCCACGTTCGAAAGTCTCACATTTCTCTCCATATTCGTTGAAAAACTCACCACATTTCAGGAACATCCCCTCTTATATATATATATATATATATATATACAGTAATCCCGTCTATAACATTGGAACTCTTATAACGCGTTTTCATATTACGCGATTTCATGTCCCTCCTATAACACGTGTTTTCTCCCATATAACGCGGGGATTTTAAACGTTATGAGTACTCGTTACGAATTGTGATTCTTCAGCGGAACGATCTAGTGAATTTAAAATAAATCTTCAATACTGTCTTGCACCCTATGTAAAAATTCAGAAAAAACATAAATAGAAAACGAAGAATCGTTAGATAGTGAAATTTCAATTAATATAGACGAACAAGAAGATCAGCTCTTAAGTAAAGAGAATGACAAAGCTTTAAATTGTGAAATATTTGAAGATTTTATTTTTAAAAAATGTCGGCGGAACGTTATTTCAGATAGCTACGACAGCGAATAAACATGTACCCTAACTATTGTTGGAATTATGTAATTTTTTTAAAATTAACTGTTTTTTAGTTACATATGCGTAAGTGTTTTATTTAAAATGTTCTTAGTTTGATTTCAATAAGATCGACATATTTAGTTTTTTCTTTAATATTTGATTTACTGGATTCATTTGTACATCACGCGTTATACGGGGTGACGGAGCGCGTTATACGAGAAAACTCCTACAACGCGTTTTCCTATAACGCGGAACGAATCTACCGTGTTATAGGGGGATTACTGTATATATGTATATATATATATGTTTCTTGCAGAGGAAATCATTTTATTTCTGAAAAAAAGTTGCCTTTTATCCCGCAGGAGCGAAAAAAATTGTTCCTATAATATTTACAGACTTCTAAGTTTTATGTGACATTCCAAGGTATTCGTAATCCTTAATAACAGTGGCGGCTCGTCATGGCCTGGCCCACCGACTAAGCACCGTCCAAATCAAAGTATCTTCCTATTATGTAAGGCAGTTCTTTCAGTAATTTACCTTCATTAAAAAAATACACGCGTTTTACTCTATTTTAATACTATCTATTAAAAAACGCACTTAAAAAAGCGATAGTTATACGATTTTTCCCCTACCTAAACCATGCATGGGCCATGGGCCGGCTTGCCCTGAATTGGGCGTCTCTTCTCCGTTCACCGGGTTGACATATTTGGCATTGAGCACAAAAGCCATGCTGACTCGGAATTAACTTGGCTTCCAAATGGCTTATTTGGCGCTGCCTTCTGGGCCCAAATGTTCGGGCCCTCGCACGGTGATCTACACGACCGCACGGGGAAATTTCGGCAATCGGTAGCTATTGGCGAAATTTTCCGCTTAAGAGGAAATCATTTTTTATTTGCGTGATCGTATTTTTGCAGTGCAGTCAGATATTTTTCTGTTTTGTTTTCTTGATTTACGAAAAGCAATGTATAAATGTATTTTTTATATATGTTGATATTTATTTTAAAATAAATAAATCATCTAAAAATTATGAACAGGCAACTATAAAGAACATAAATATTAAATAATTAAATGTGGCTTTTTGTTTAGTAATAAAGTAAACTTTTCAATTTAACATAACTAGGTAAAAAATAGCAAAAGTTGTATAGTAAATTCGATAATTATTTGTCATTTGAGAAATTTTAAATACTTACTCTGAGTGCACGTGGGGATAGGTTGTTCTATATGTATATATATTTTCGCGATTTTAATTGGCACTATTTTTTTTTTCGGGCCCCACCACTGAAACGGGTCACAAGCCGCCACCACTGCTTAATAATATATATCAA
The DNA here is from genome assembly GCA_038373885.1 of Cheiracanthium punctorium. Classification (NCBI taxonomy): domain Eukaryota; kingdom Metazoa; phylum Arthropoda; class Arachnida; order Araneae; family Cheiracanthiidae; genus Cheiracanthium; species Cheiracanthium punctorium. The sequence continues at coordinate 14,230 of JAWZYV010015124.1, read as the reverse complement.
TTTTTTTTTTCATTTCAAACGGGAGAATATCTCTAAATGTAGAAGTCAAAGGCCGTTGCGGGGCAATTGCAATGAGTAGTAGATAAACATTTAACGAAAGCATGTCTACACTCAATATACTTAATCTTCGTCCACCTAAAATAAATAACTTCATATTGAATTTTTATTGTATATACTAAAATCGAATTTCATGCTCTTCTGGGAACGTGCGAAAACTTTTCCCATTCAAACGATTTCATTTCACTGTGAACATCCACGAGGAAATCATTTTATTAAAAATATATAAATAAATAAATAAATAAACTTATAAATCTGTAAAAAGCTTGATAACTGTGACATGAATGAAGTCATTCTCAGTTGCATTAGCTAATTTTGCCGCGCAAATGATTAACCTGTTTTTTTTTCTTTTTCTAACGGAAATAAAGAGCTGTTGAAAACAGCGAAAAATCGGTTTCCCCAAGGTTTATAGTTTTTTCCCCAAGTTTCAAAACTATATAATTTTTCCCCCCATTTGCTGTTTTTTTTTTTTTTGTCTAATTTGACTGGACTATTATGTACGTAGTGTTATATACGTAGTGGAGTCTTACATTAAACGAAAGATTTAATAAATTTCTAATTTAATCATAATACACCAGGCGCGTATCCAGGAATTTTTTTCGCGGCGGGGGGGATATGTGCCTGGAAAATTTTTCGGGGAGGGATATGAACTTATATGTGTATAAATAGACGGAATTTCATCACTAATCCAAAAATTTCGGCGAGGGGATATATCCCAATATCCCCCCCCCTGGCTACGCCCCTGTAATACACTATTATCTCTCTATTCTAAAAAAAAAGTAAGGGCCGCTGTCGTCGCCGCTGTCAAAAGCTTGTTCACCTATCTCCTCCTAAACCGTGAGGATTTGAGTTTCGAGTAAGGTGCCCACAGATTCGAAAAATTCCGAGGAACTTGCTAAGCTGACTTAAACTTCGAAAATCGAATTATTTTAGAAGATATTAATAAAAAACTTAAAAAATAAACCTAATGGTTGCCAGATTTGGAATAAAATCATTCATTCCTCTGCAAGAAAGCGTTTCCAAGTATCTAGAATCACGTGAAATTTACAAACATGAGTTAGAATTACGCCCATTTTACGCCAAAATAAAAACTATATGAAATAAGTAACGCAAAATGTGTTACACAAAGTTGACAATTTTCAAATAGTAAGTTCGCTTAGACAACAGGAGTTTAGAATGAGCGATTATTCTTTTTTCCAAAACAGAATAACTAATATCTTGAAAATGAAAAATAATTAAAATGCAGAATATTTTAAAGCCGGTTCGGTCCAGCTGGATTATTTGCTACCAGTAGAAATATTTGGCGGCGTTAACTATGTCATTATAGCAGTTATAGTACACTTTGGATATTTGCTAGCGCGACGAGATGGTATAATTCGTGGTGCTAAGTACGCCAATCTGCAAACGATTATGTAAATGAAAATATGGATAACGGTTTTCCGGTAACCTTAAATGAACAGTAAATATAGGTTGTGAGCATGTGTAAATCGCCAAATAATGAAAAGTCGCCAATTGTGGCAAGCTATCCTATCTGTTCCGTATAGCTTTTATTAACTTTACATGTACGCAAGTCACCAAGTAATGAAAAATCTCCATGTGTGGCAAATTCGCAAGGTGTTCAATAGGCTTTACATTATTAAAAATACAGCTGAAACAGATGTTCTGATTTATTATGCTTTAGCTCCTAATTAATATAACTTTTGAATGGCAACATTAAATATCATTGTGTTAGGAGTGCAAATAATTTTTCCAGCGATTATAAACGGAGTCCGCACTCCAGGTGGAGTATAGCTCAGGACCCGTACAACACGGATTCCCATAACAAAATATCTTCCGTGTTATAAGGGGGAGGGGGTCTACTGTAGTGTGAAGTTTAAATTTTTATGTACCAATGAACATGCAAGAAACAAGCAATGTGTAGCTCAGTAACATTCTATCTGACCAATCTTCGGGTTTTGTCTGTTGAAATTATGTCTTTTTTACGAATAAGCCTGATTAGGGGCCGAATGCCTCATACGAAAAGCGAGCGTAGCGAGTCTGGGGGCCTTGGTCCCCAGTTTGTTAAAATATTTAACTCACTTAGACACATAATTAATCTTCAAGTCATTAGTATTATTTTATTACTCCCCCTCCAACGTGTAAATTTTTCTGGTATGTTAATTAATTTATTGTTTTTATTTGTGATCAATCCCTTATTAATATGCTCTTGCTGCATTGTTAATTACGTCATCATCCCATTTCCCCGTTTTCTAGTTAATTATTAATTGATATAACGAATTATAATTTATTATTTGAATTATTTTGTGTATTGTTTTTATTTATGATAATAACTTATTACGATACTCTTGCTACGTTCTTAATTATGTAATCACCACCCCTCTCAACTTGTAAGATTTACTAGTATACTTATTAATTAATTATGTATGATAAAATTATTTTACATATTGTTTCTATTTATGATCATTCACTTATTACTTTGCTCTTGCTATGTTGTTAATTGCATAATCCCCCCCATGCAAGTTTTTCTAGTATAACTCTTAATTAATGTAGCTAAGTAATCTTTATTTCAATTATTTAATTAACTAGCCGTGCGAATAATTCGCACTAAATAAGTGGGATATCACTTTGCAAAATTACAAAAATTATTTATTGTTTTTCGTCGCGCCGTGGTCACATTTCCGTGAAGCGGACCGGCTCTTGTCAGAGCCAACGTGGGAAGCCCCGATTCACGGCCGGCGATCCAGCGACTGAACACCGTTTTTTAACGGGCGGCGATTGTGTTTTTTTTTTTTCATTTTGTATACGGCACTCTCCTGCCGTCACCATGTCGCTTGCCGTAGTGTACAAGACGAAGTTTGATGGGAGCACCAACTACTTCCACTGCTTCTTGGACGTTTTAGAATGCGTGGATCGACAATTCGCCCTACCAGACTGTGCCATCCCCAAGGAGGATCTACAGACTGCCATCTCACTTATAGAGGAACATAATATTTCTGGCCTCATGAGTACCAAACTGTATATTGGTTATTATATACAAAACCCTTCCCGTGCTGCTGCTCTGCTAACCCAGTACGGTATCAAGGAAAGACCCAGCACAGCCCGCAAACGAAAACTGACTGACGAGCTTACCGAGCCTTCAACTAAGCAAACCCATGTTAACGAGACCCCTGTTCCCGGAACGAGCGCTAGTGACTCTTCCGGCCAACTCATGGACTCTGAATCCACTGCCGATCCACCCTCAAGCTCTTCCAAAGAACCTGCCAAAAAGCATCGCTTCTTCTGCGAGTTTTAAGGGGAACACCCACTGGGAGCATTGCGAGGCCATCTCCAACATTACCAAGTCCCCTGTAGACTGTAAATATAACGGAAACACTTACCTCCTGCAAATACGCGGTACGGACAAGTTTCGCGAAGTGCAGGCATACCTGATCCAACATGCCATAGGGTTTCAAACATTTGATGCAAAGTCACAACGTCCCAAGAAAGTTGTGATCAAAGGGCTCCCGCCCTCCACCCCTATTGATGAAATTAAGCAATTCTTAGAAGAAAAAGGCTTTGTCCCACTGCAAATTAGCTTCATGAAATACCGGACGAACCAGCAACCCTTCTCGGCTTGCCTGGTCAGCCTGCAGAATACCTCTAACTTTGAAACCATCTACAGCTACGACAAATTCGGATACCTCTCAGTATCCATCGAAAATTATCGGCCTCCTAAGATCAAGCAGTGCTATAATTTCCAGGCCTACGGCCACTCCTCCCTGGTCTGCACACTTTCCCCCAAGTGACTGAAGTGTGCCGGCCCCCATACCTTCGCCAATTGTGATACCAAAGGCCAAGAGCCCGTCAAATGCGCCAAATGTGGTGGTCCGCATGTGGCTAAGTTCCGCGGATGCCCCAAGAACCCACTAAACAAGAACAAATCGTCTGCTGCCATCTCGAGCAAAGACCCTCCCAAACCACCTGCGTCTGCAAGAAGACCCCCAGCTGGCAATTCTGCTCCCAATCCCAAGCCTAACGTCTGGACTCTAGTTGGGCCTGGCAAGAAAACTTCTGTCCTCACCTCCTCTGCTGATGCTACAGACCCGGCTGATGCCACCGACCTCCAGGTTGAGCTTCCGTCTGTTCCTGATCATGATGTCACCATCGCCGACACTCCTGCTCCGGCAAAGGCTATGCCTTCCCATCCGCATGAAGATCAGTCCCTTCGGAACATGGTTCTTCATACCACAAGCTCCCAAAAAGGCCACCAAACCCAAAAACAAGAAAAAACCAAAACTGACCCAGCCTGATGGTCCGAAGAAGTCCGCTTCTCAACCCAGACAAGCCACTCACACTGCCACCACTGGAAATGTCGCTACTGTCCTCTCCCAAATTAATGAGACCTTCCATGCCATAAGAGAGCTCTCTAATGTTATGGATCTCAGCTAAGTCCTGCATTTCGTAAAATCTCTCACGGAAGAAGTCCGTAATCTTACTGATCCTATTGACAAGGTGTTCGCCTTTATCAGGATCTAAGAAAGCCACTTCAGTAACCAATATGAACAGGAACCACAATCTTAAAATCCTTTGTCGGAACGCGCAAAGCGCGCACAACAAAATCCATGAACTTCGGGACTTTCTATCGGCTAATGACTATGATATTGTGCTTCTCCAAGAGACTTTATTTCATCTCAACCGATCGTATAACATTCCTAACTATGTTCTCTATCGAACTGACAGAACCAGGACCCCCGGTATTCAACTCGCTGGAGGTACTGCCATCTACATCCGACGTTGCATCCCGCACTCCCATATCACGGACCTTAGTCTCGAGTCATTGGAATCCACTTCCATTCTCGTCCATGGTGCTAACGAAAACATCATGATTTCTTCTGTTTACGTCAGATGCAATGCTCCCTTCCCTGTCAACGATGTCAAAACTCTCCTTAAAAGGTGTCCCAAGAACTTCATCGCTGGTGACCTCAACTCAAATCACTATGCGTGGAACGTGAACCACAACTGCACCCGTGGCGTTGCTCTCCTAAAGCTTCTGCTAAACGAGAAGCTGAAACTCTCCTTCCCAGCCAGCCCGACGCACGTTGCTAATTACAATGGCAACCTGGTGTACACAACATTGGACATGGCCATTACCAAGAACTTTGCCATTGCTCCTCCATGCTCTGTTCTCCAGTCCTTCACATCTGACCACTTTCCTGTGGTTTTCGATCTCTGCTTGCTACACGAACGCTCCAGTGATTGCCTCGTCTTAAAGACTGACTGGTGCAAATTTACTGAATATCTCAGAAACATTCCCTTTGTGTTCAGAAACATTTCCACCCCCGCAGACATTGATGATGCTGTTGCGAGAATGACTGAGAACCTTCAAACTGCCCACAAGCTCAGCTCGTCCCAGGCTCATCTGCGGTTGAATTGCAAGCTGCCTCTGCGCATCCGTACCCTCATTCGTAACCGGAACCGAGCCAGAAAAACCTTTCACCACTCCAGAAATCCTGCAGACCGCTCCATCTGTCACAGTCTTTGCTCCTCAGTCAGAACTGCCACTAGCCAGTTTCGCAACGAGCAATGGGAAAAGTTTATAACAAACCTCTCTCCTGAAGACGGAAAGATCTGGCAAGCCGTTCATGCAAAGCTCACGACATGCCGCCCCTCAAGGCTCATGGTAAATTTTACCTCCAAGACTCCCAAAAAGCTAACCTGATTACCTCCAACTATGAAAAACAATTCTCTAATGAGATGAACAGCGCCCCTGACTGGGACATGCATGTCAACCGCACCGTTTACCACTTTCTTCTGCAGCCTCCCAGACACTGCATACAACCGGCTGTCCCAACGGAAGTCATTAACATTATCCTCAAAACTAAAAACAAGAAAAAACCTGGCCCAGACACTATTTCAAATGAAATGCTGAAGAATCTTCCTTTGAGCATGGTGTTTGAACTGACTCGAATCATTAACGCCATTCTAAGAATCGGATACTACCCCAAGGCATGGAAGCTGGCTACTGTGGTACCCATCCCAAAGCCTGGTCTGGACTTAACAAACCCTACCGCCTACCGTCCGATTAGCCTTCTAAGTTGCCTTAGCAAGATTCCGGAACGCATTATACTCAACAGACTGAATGAGCACATCTACGCTAACCACATCATGCTCCCTAAACAATTCGGCTTCCGTCCCGGACACTCCACCGTCCATCAACTTCACCGTGTCGTGGAAACCCTGGCTTCCAACTTCCTGTGTAAAAATCACACCGCCATCCTTCTCCTTGATCTTCAAAAAGTCTTTGACAAGGTATGGCATATTGGCATAATCCACAAATTGATCCAGCTCAAGTTTCCTGATGCTCTGATCCACCTCATCAACCATTATCTTGTGCACCGGAAGTTCCAGGTCCGGGTACGTGAAGCCATATCTGATATTTATCCCATCACTAGCGGTGTGCCCCAAGGGTCCATCCTGGGACCCACGCTCTTCAACGTTTTTATAAACGACATCCCTACCAGTACTGCTAACACACTAGCCTTGTACGCCGACGATGCTGCCATCGTAGGGCATGCCACCACGGGACAAGCCCTCGTCAGCAACATGCAAACACATAAGGATCTCATATCCAACTGTATCTCTAGATGGAAGCTCCTTCTAAATGTCCCTAAATGCCAAGCTCTCTACTTATCTAGGCATCACCATTGACCGGACCCTGTGCTGGAAGCAACACTCACACAACGCTCGCGGAAAAATGGCTGCAGCCTTCATGAAACTTTGCCCACTCATAAGAAGCAGACATCTATCCGTTGCAAACATGACCCTACTCTACAAATCGTTCATAACGCCTACGGCAACGTATGTCTCTCCTATCTGGGCCTATGCCGCAAAATCGAACATAGACCGTCTTGAACAAAAACAAAATGCCATTCTACGCTCCATCCATCGAGGACACCCTCTTGTTCACAATGATGTCATCCGGAAGGACTTACGAATTACAACCCTCAGACAATTCATTTATAAGACTGCTGTGAGATATTACAGCCGGCTCAACAACTTGCCTAATGAAATCATAGCATCCTACCCGGACTATGATCCATCCGAGGCTCCTAACAGGAAAAGGCCCAAGGCCATTCTGTTCACTTTTGCTCCTCGTCCCTAGCCGCTCTGCTTATGCTTTACCTCAAGACTGATCATGACTGATCTGGGCCTTCGGCTCACCCTGAAACACCTCAAGATATTCACCACGAGATACTATCCCTCATCACTAGAGATAAGGCGATCTACGCTAAGGTGCTCCCGTGTGACCGTACTTCAGTCAGTCACTTTTCCGTTATATTCATGTTTCTGCAGGGTGATTTGAAATTGCTAACGGAGACATGGACTATCCCTTCAGATGATTTTCAAATACCAGGATTCACTTTGGTCGAACGGATAGATAGTGGTTTCCAAAACAGAAAGCCATCTGGAGTTATGATTTTTATAGAGGAAAACTTTATAAAAATCCCTTTATAAAAAGGATATGAAACGCTTTACCCGTGCCTACACGAGCCAGATCAATGGTGTTCAAATGGTCATTGCGCATATTCAAGATAAAGTGAGATTTGCAGTTACATACGCTAGTCCTCGAATTTCTTATGTAGATAAATTAGACGCTCTATTCGAAACGTTACTGAAGGAGGATGATTGTAAGACTGTTTTAGTAGGAGATTTTAACATAGAATTAAATTCCGATCAAGGATCCGATTTCATAACTGAAATGGATACTTTGGATTTTCCAATACGCACTCATCCAAAATATTTCACCACTAGGGGCGAAACAACAATTGATGCCTTCCTCTATATGGCGCAGTTGATTGAATAGATTTAATAAGAGAAAAAAAAAACAAAAAACTGAAATTCTTCCAGCCGAGTGCGTAAATAAAATCTGGAAGAATTTCAGATTTTTTTAAAAAATTATTCTTTACAAGTTCGCCGGATTCTTGTGTAACGAAATCAATCGCAAATCGCAACAAACAAAACTCTTGCACCCATCTAGCCAGCGGTTCTACATTCACGAGCGATTTCACTTGCAACGCGTAACACACGAATCCCGCAATGACGTCATATTTCATATGCGCATTGGCCTTGCACTAACTGCGAATTTCACTGGTAAACTGGTGCTAAATGTTAAAAAAAAAAAACGACTACTTCGTAACTCCTAGAATATCATCTCTTCACGCAAGTTTTTTTGCAAATCGCAATACTCAACAGCTATGACGTTTCTCTTCATTTCAAAGAAAAACGGTAACGGTTGCTAGAAATGGTGCGTTATCGCAGTCATTTGGCATGGGCACCACTTCTGCATTCCACCCATTAATTTACAAAAACAAAAGCAATAACAAATTTTTTAGTTGTTGATGCCGGTAGAGCAAGCAATTCTCTATAAAATGATATAAAATTTATGTGGAGCAATTGTGCGGTTTTTTCTAAAAAGGGGGGCAAACATCTTAACCTTAGCGTATTTATATATATATGATAAAGCTAATTAATTATTTAGAATTTAATAATATTGTTATTTAAAAGTGTAAACACTGAAAAGATTATAGCCAGCTTGATTCTCGCCAAGACCGTTGGCGTGATTTTTTAATCTTGGCGCTTAACCCGAGGACCAATGAAATTGCTCTCTCCGCTTGTAACTTTTCCAGGCCAAGACCTTGGTACCGTCCCTACCGATACTCTATAGAGATGGCCAATGATTCGATGAGTCGAATCAGTGATTCGAATCTTGGTACTGAGTGGCTCAGTCTTTACACTCACTCTCTACTGATTCGAATCTCAAGCCCTCAAGGGAAATACATTCCAAGTGCGAAGGGAAGGAAAACTTATTTTCCCTTTGCCGTTCCCAGAGATTTTCCCTTACTCTTTCAACTCTTTTCGACTCTTTACGACTCTTTTCGACTCTTTTCGACTCTTTACGACTCTGAGTCGATAGATGATTTGAAACAGTAAATGAGTGGGTGTGGGTGAGTTGGTCACTGAGTTGGTGCAGCAACGAATCTTTACTGATTCAGTGTTTCGCTCTGTTTCGGTGATTGTATACTATCGTTGAGATTCGTTAGTTTTTCGAATCTTCTATCGACTCAGAGTCGAAAGGAGCCGAAAAGAGTTGAAAGGATGTTTCATTTAATTGGAGGTTTTTTTTCGAATCTTCTATCGACTCAGAGTCGAAAGGAGTCGAAAAGAGTTGAAAGGATGTTTCATTTTTTAATTGAAGTTTTTTTTTCGAATCTTTGGTGTTTCATTTCTTGGTTGGTGGTCGGATTTAAAGTTTTATCTGTCTGTGGGTGTGGAGTGGGTCGAACATCGTTTGCTTTTGGCGGGGGGCATAGGCGTTACTTCCTAAGGGCAAGAGGGGTCAATCCCCCCTCCCGAAAAAAAAATTAAGAAAATTCAAGTATCAGAGCTATTTATAATAATGATATTTTATACAATCGGAAACATTTTGTCACCCCATCCAAATATTACATGCCAATTTACGCCAATGCTCGTGGAAGAGCGGGGGGGGTCTCAAAGTTATTTAAACCTTTTTCCCTCGGGGGGACTCCCTCCTTCCAACTTGTCTGGCTGATTTAATATTTGTTTAAAATTTAATGAAACATCCCTTTTCTACTTATAACTTCAATATATGTCCCCCTGCCCCCACCCTCAAAAAAAAAAAAAAAAAAAAAAAAAAAGGAACGTTAAGTTTACATGGTGGCGGGTTTTCATGTGAAGGGAAATAGAATGAAATAAAGTTAGGATTGTGCTTGTCACTTTTAATGAAGGATACAGGGGCGGTATTAAGCACTCTCACAAAAGGACTTTGTAGTAAGCAAAATAACATTTCGCTTTATTGCTGCAGATTTCGTTTAAGAATTTTTTTTTACCTTGTTTTTCGTTTAAGGGGAATGATTTTATTTTCTTTCGTAATTCAGAGAAATACAAAATAGGGTCTAAAGCAGTGGCGTAGTTAGTGTTATTGACAGTGGCGTAGCCAGGATTTTATTTCGGGGTGGGCTGGGTATCAAATTTAAAGATAAAGTTCAATTGTAAGCTAAGTAAAGGGTCCCATTTTTTTGGGGGGGGGCAGCAGCCCCTCAGTAGGACTGGGCCAAAAATCGATAAATATCGACATATCGGTTTTATTTCAACATCAAATATCCGATATTCCCATTTTCATTTCAGTGAAATCTCGAATTCGATGAAGGTCAAAAATACAGGCCGGTCAGGGGCGTAGCCAGAAATTTTTCATGGGGGGGGGTTATGACTACTGCAACTCATATATATGTATACGTGTGTGTGATAATGTAGTGAAGAATATACATTTTGTATGGCAAAAAATTCCTCATGGGGGGGGTATGACCCCCCTAACCCCCCCCCTTGGCTACGCCTCTGAGGCCGGCGATAAGAAAATCCTGAGATCAATACCAGCTTGTGATGCTTTTGCTACTGCTTTCTCTCCGTTGATGACGATGCCGGATCGCGGAAAAAACAGCTCCATGGTTTATTAATCTAATTACCATAATTAATTAACGTATATCTCGGAAACTATACACCGGAGCGCGTTTTTATTGATTCTCGACCCCTCCTAGACTCAACACCCCACCGATACTTAAAATTTCGAATGCTTTGACACCAAACTTAACCTTTTAATCTTACAGGCCCAGGGGGTCATACGAAGCTCCCCTATATTTTCAACTTGGGCATTTTAAACACTAGCCTCCTCCGGCGGCATCTCCAAAGTCTGGAAACCATCCCAGAGCCAATTTCTACATGTTTGCAGTCCTTTTAAGCCTCAATCATGGTTAATTAGTCTAATTACCATAATTAATTAACGTATATCTCGGAAACTATCCATCGGAGCGCGTTTTTATTGATTCTCGACCCCCCCTAGACGTACACCCCCATCGATACATAAAATTTCGAATACTTTGACACCAAACTTAACCTTGTAATCTTACAGGCCCAGGGGGTCATACGAAGCTCCCCTGTATTTTCATTTCGGGCAGTTTAAACACTAGTTTTACTGGAGCAAGGAGAAAGAGATGCTAGCTACCCGAGAACTCAGCGGAGAAGAAACCCGATGAATGGGTGAAGGGTGTTTAAATAGTACGGCTTTCGGCGCAGAGAGAGGGAAAATTTCTTTAGTTGTTTTATTGATTCAAGATGTGATTCGAATCATCGAAGTAGTGAGTGAGTTGAGATTCGAATCAGTAAAATGAGCCGAGCCGCCCATCTCTAATACTCTACCAGTCTACTTTTAATTATTTGCGGAGAACTGCCAATGGCGTTCACCCGCATATTTCAAATTATTGAGAATGGCTATTGTCTCGGTCGTCCACATCATTATAAAAGCCCATTTTATTTATTAAAACGTGCTAGCATTAATTTCTGGTGAGTCTTTTTGTGATAACTCTTACTCTTTTTCTTTTTTTTTTAAAGATCCTATCTTTAAAATCTGGTCTGCCTTATTTCAGTCTTTAGTACTGTTGAGCCCTACCTTTTTTGCTTTTGTCCCGATGCGCTTTCTCCTGTATAGAAAGAAAAAGTTAAGTCTTATCTTCTTTTCAAACATTTACGTAACAAATGTTAACTTTTAAAAAATATGCATCTTTTTTATGGAAAAAGGTGCAAGAGTTTTTTATTAATATAGGGAAAGTGTTTTTCCTTTGGCGCCCTTTAACACACGCAAAAAATAAAACAAAATAAAAAAAATTAGGACGAAAACGTATGATTTAAAAAATAGCTTTAAAAAAATGATAGGTTAAATATTTTAAATACGTAACAACTAAATTGCCTTGCACGCAACAACTAAATTGCCTTGCGTGTGCTTTGAAGAAAGACAAAGAAGATAGAAAACAGCTAGCTATTTACGGATAAAATCTAAAAGCTGAAGCATTACAGGGTGTTTCAAAAAGGTCGTGATGGGCTTTAATAATTTATCTATTAGAGATATGTAGGCAATGTCAATGGAAAAATATTTCAAAATAAGGTACGAAAAGAATCCATTAAAAAAAAAAAATTCCTCTCGTTTATATTGAAAAAGTAACACTGTTTAACTGTGTAGACGGCCCCCATACAATGAAATTCCCAATGAGTAAAATGTTTCCCATACATTATGAAGTGATGCACATAATTTATGTCACAAGAGTTTCAGAAACAACTTTAAACGAGTATGATCGGAGCTGTACATGAATTTCAATGTAAACGCTTATTAGAGTGTAACTATATATGTATGTATGTATGTATGTATGTATATATTTCACAATTTCTGTACGACCCCTGAAATTCGATCATACGACGTAATTTTTTTCCCTTAAAGAGCCATTGAAAAGTGGTTTAAGTGAGTATATTTTTAATCTTCATATATCTGACACTTTCTAAATACATTATTTTAAAATATAATTCTGAAATTGTGTGCATCACCCCATTAGTGTATGGGACACATTTTACTCACTGGGAATTTCTCTGTAAGGGTTCGTAAACAAAATTTAAAAGTGTCACTTTTTGTTAAACGAGAGGAATTTTTCTTAACAATGTTATTTCCGACCTTATTTTGAACATTTTTTTTCAATCGACTCACAATCGATTGTCCACTTATCTCAAATAGATAAGAAATGAAAGCCGTTTGCTAGCTCTTGGGGACACCCTGTATAATTAAGAAAAGAAAGAAAATGTTGAAACATAAATATAAAACACTTCACTGCAAGTGGAAAGGAAACAGGATAATATCGGGGAATCCGCTCAATCGCATAACATTATTGCACCTTTCATTGCTGATATTCTGAAACAAATTATTTTGCTTCAGGCGTTAACTTCCGTTTTGGGGGCGGTACTCTTCCCGTCCAGCCATTATAACTGGTTCCCGGAAATCGTAACTATACACGACCCCCAATCAACGTGGTAAAAGTTATTAAGAATAATTAATTAACTCGAAATTAGATTTTCTTTTAGAGGGGTGGGGGGTCCCGAGTCTAATACCACCGCTATCACGTGATAACATCTATTACTTCAAGATTTGAAAATATTTTAGCTTTCATTAATGTTAATTTATCTACTGAGTGCATTCATGAATTAAACAATAACAAAAACAAAAAGAACACACACACACATTAAAAAAAAGATACGGATTTAAAGGCATTTGTGAGGGAAAAAAAGATCGTCTACTTTTAAAATGCGTATAGTAACAGAGGGCTGCTCAGTGATGCCTCTGATCATACGAGGGAGGGATCCATCTGATGAAGTTGGCACAGCCCTCATCGACATGGTTACGTCGATACTGGTTAATCTATTGCCTGAATTGGAGTTATTATATATCTTTTTTATCTCTTTAATGTAAAAAAAACTGATCTCGATTTATTTAATTTCTAATTTACAAATTATTTCACTGTAGGCGTTTATTTCCCATATAAGGGCGGAACTCTTCCCGCCCATCAACTTGGTGAGGCCCTCAACGACATAGTTGCGCAAATGCTTTTGAAATTTTCTAGATTTCCTGCTTTTTTAAAAATTAAATAACCTGCTATCAATTTATTTCAAACCCACGGTTCATTGCTGATATTCTAGAAGGTATTTGTGAGGGAAAAAATATATATCGCCCTGTTTTAGAACGCGTAGAGTACAGAGGGGTGCTCTAGTGATGCGCCTGATCCCTTGAGGGAGGGCCCCATCTGATGAACTTGACACGACCTTCAAAGGCATAAGCACGTCACTGCTGTTAATCTATTGCTTAAATTGTCATTTTTATATATATTTATTTATCTCTTTAATGTAAAAAAAAAAACTGTTCTCAATTTATTTAATTTCTAATTTACAAATTATTTCACTGTAGGCGTTTATTTCCAATCTAAGAACGGAATTCTTTCCGCACATGAACTTGCCGCAGACCTCATAGTTACGCCCCTGCTTCTTATGCTTTTTTTCTAGATTTCCTGCTTTTTAAAAATTAAATAACCTGCTATCGTTTTATTCAATTTCCACCGTTCAGCTGATATTCTGGAACAAATTATTTTTCTGCAGAACAAATATTTCAAATTCGGGGCGGAACTTTTTCCGCCCAGCGCTGCATAATTGGTTCCCGGAAAACGTAAAATTTCAGGAGCCCTTATCAACGAGTTAAAAGTCATTAAAATTGATTAAAAAAGCTCCTAATTATGTTACATTCCGGGAACTG